>JAUCMS010000011.1:231591-257908 GCA_032357445.1 Enteromius radiatus | reverse complement strand
CTCCTCATTACTATTCATGAACCTTCCAAATAAGGCAAAAACAGACTGTTTCATTCTAGGGTTGTAAATGGACCTGTCAAACCGTTTCTGGGCATTATTTCCCCTCACCTAAACTACATACCTTCTATGTACATATTTAAAATATTCTCTCAATGCATTCTATGGCACCTATAATATTTCATTCTAAACTTTTTGATATCTCTAATACGGAAACCCAACATAGTGTGTAAAATTTACCATCTGAAACTAACCATGTCATGTCAAGCCATCTATTAATTATCATGTTAATTACTGTGCACCTTTAGCCCCGAGGGACGTTTAGGGGGCTTTTTCTTTTTTTTTTTTTCTCTCATTATTTAACTCTTTCCCCACCAGCGTTTTTTTTTTTTATAAAGTTACCCGTCACTGCCAGCATTGTTGATGATTTTCACCTAAATTTGACAGCCTTCTGAATATTTTCTTCTATGCATACATACATATTCATATCGCCGGGTTATAGATCTATCCACAACATAGGGATGTTGTGTCTGTAAAGGCATCTCCGTCACTGTCTAGCCTACTTCATCCAGATCAGCGTTAAAAATAGTCAAAACACGATCTACATGCATGATCTATATACAGTATGTGATCTATATAGTCAACTTGGTCCAAATTTGGTCATCAAGTTCAAGTAATCAAGTTTGATCCCCAAACTAAAGTGTGACCAATGAAAACATGATGCAAAATAAAGAACAAATAAACAAAGAACAAATAAAAACAAAACTGCAATTGCAATGACCAGCTTAAACCATACATCAAGACACTTTCATTTGTCTTTGACTGCATGTTGTTCAAACATTAATAGTATTATTTCTTGAGTTCTGAATGCAGATATTTAGTGCCACCAATACTGTAGAACTGTTATTGTAATATGCTTTTATTAGTGTAGTATCAGCAGACTGCACATTTTATCTTTCTTTTTTGTATTAATAGATTAACAAAAAATCAAGTATTGGAAAAAACAGCACCCTTTATGATGAGGCCACCCCAGTAAAAGCTGATACGGTAGGTACATTTTGTTCTCTCAAAGTGCTTGAAATGCGCTGTAATTGCTTTCAAAATTGCCCAGTCCCTTTAAAGGAATAGCTGACTCCAAAATGACAGTTGAAATAATGACTTGGACGCTTTGCAATGCAAAAGAACAGAACAAAGATTCTGCTAAACATCTCCATTTCTTCACAAAAGAAAGACGTCCCCTACGGGTTTGGAACGATACAATTAAATGATGACATGAGTTTCACTTTTGGTTGAACTAACCGTTTAACCAGTGATGGTTTTCTTCAGTGCCACTGTCTTGTTGAGATTTGTCATCCAGCATGCTTTTCCACTTCTTAAGTAAATGCTATGTGATGGCTGGTTGCTTTTAATAAACTCAAGAAAGCAATGCTGGATGACAGCTTCACACACCTAACCAAAGCAAGGCTCTCTTGAGTTTCGCTTGTTTAGGGACGCCGACTTCTCCTAAGAGCTTTACAAACCCTGTTTGTGATGACAGTTTCCCCCTGTATGTGGGTTTAAGCTGAAAATCCCATAGAACAAGCTTCTCTTTGATGTCATTTGACTGGTATTGTTGAATATACTGAGCGTGACCTGCTGTAATCACACTTCCTCTGGGAAGAGCAGTGCTCAATTAGGTCAACTTCAGTCACACAGCATCATCAGCCCTCGTCTTCGCTAAAATACAGCCATTTCGCAAACAGCTGAATAGTCTTTTGAAACGGTCCTTAAGTCTCCAGGGCTGCCTTTTGAAAGATGACGCCGCCACGTTAGCTCTACACACTTTTAAGCGAAGAGCTGAAACATTTTTTTACTGTAAGCAGAGTAAATAGCATCTGCGTTGGTGCTGTGGAGCATGGTAATTAATAACAGGTGGCGGCAATGGCAGGCCAAGAGGTCCGCTTGAGTTAACATCAAGGCTGAAGAAACGTTCCCAGGTAATGGGGTGAAGGGTGAGTCAAACGTTCCTCAGGAGCTTCTAGGCTTTGATGAAGGGAAATGGTGCATGCGTTGCCCTTCATTGCCTCTGTTTGAAATGACTGTGGAGCCGAGGGCAGAGAAAAACAAAGCTCATGCGAGTTCAAGTATTCATCACAGGCACTTTTTCTTACTGTGTGTTCTTGGCGTATCATTTTTTACTCTTTCTTTGTAACCTCAAATCATGGGTTCTATCTTTATTTCACATATGTTTATCTTGAAAATGTCATCAGTGGACTAGTTTAACTACTTATTCTTGTTTTGGTGGGACGCATAGCCTCTAAACAGTATTAAATTCATACGATGATTCAGTGATTCTTTTGCAGCATCACGCAAAGTCTCAATGGCATTTTTATAGAAATATACTGTATGTAGATGCATATTACTGTTTATTACAACATAATGTTATATGTGACCCTGTCTGTGAAAACCCCCCTAAAGTCATTGTTTTGTCATTTACTGTTATCTACATAAAATCCTCCATTATAAGCTAAAGAACATTGTGTGAAAATGTAACGCTGATATCTTAAATATTGACTGAGTATGGCCATGTCAAGGAGTAAATTTATAGCAGCATCCCACTGAGATATAGAAGGCGTACTTCAAAAGCAGATCCTTCTCATCCTTGTGGGGCAAAGCTGCTGTGGATTGAATTTATTGTTCCAGCACGTCCCACAAATCCTCAAATGGATTGGGATTTGGTGAATTTGGAGGCCAGGGCATCACCTTGAACTCATGTTCCTCAAACCATTCCTAAACAATGTGTGAGTTTGTCAGGGTGTGTGATTCCGCTGAAAGAGGCCACTTCCATCAGGTACACACAAAAAAGGGGCGTACTTGGTCTGCAGTAGTGTTCGTGCGGGTAGCAAGTGTCAAAGTTGGCCCAGGCTTTCCCAGCAGAACATTTGCCAGGGCATCACACTTTATCCATCGGCCAGCATTTTGGTGTCGGCCATCCATGTGATGTAAAAGACAACGTGACTCACCTGACCAACTAACCTTCTTCCACTGGTCCAAGATGCAGTTCTGACGCTTTGTAGACGTGCCCTTTGTAGACGACTTTGATCATCATCATAGGCACTCTGATTGATCTGCAGCTATAGGCTTCATGAAACCTACCCAGACCTTAATTTGTGGCATTGCTCTCTCATATATTTTTTAAATTCTCATTAAATGTAGTAGGTTCTGTCAGGGTTCTTTTGTTTATTATTAGCCCTTAGTCATTGTGCGACACCTACAAAACAGACTGAGTATACTTACTATTGTACTGCTATTAAAGTCTAATGCACATATTCAAATTTTCAGATGGGAAATGACTCCCTGTAATGCAGATCTATGCATTATGCATATATCACTAACCTAAGCCATGATTGAATAGCCTAACACACAGTATTTCTCCCAATAAATCACCCTTTGAGTGCTTTACTTTTAAGTTTTAATATTGAAAAAAGAAAACAGCAGCTTTAGCGTGGTGACAAAATATTTCCTAAAATATTGCGGTCTGTTTTATTTATTCGACTATCCCAGTTTGTTTATTTCGACACATTTTAGTTATTATTTTTCCTTCATAGAGCAAAGGCAGTCATTTGATTGAGATGTCATGCATGTGACTGGGGAAGCTTTCTGGTGTTTATCCAAACACTGAACAGTCACCCAGATTTTGACTCTCAAAATAGCTGGAATCACAGATTCAACCCGCAGTGTGGCGCTAAAACGTAGCAGACGTTTTGTGAAAATATTCCCTGAGGAAATGTGTGAAACCAACGCTGGGCAAAGAAAAGACAGAACAGCTGCTCTCGTCTGCTTCGCACCATCTTCATCTCTCCTCCTCCCACCCTTCCATCTCTCCTTCTGCTCTTCAAAAAGCGTTGCGTCTCTGTGAGTTTAACGCGAGTAAAAGCACCAATGTCATTCGCTTCACTGATTCCAGGGAATCTGAAAACCCGGAGGTGTGCGCTCGCCCGCCGCACCTTTTCAGACAAGAGTTTCAGAACGCCACTGATGTAGTTTGACAAACTTTTCTAAAAGCACCAATTGAAGCTTCAAAAAAAAAAAGACAAGAAAAGAAAAAAAAGTGCCGCCCACGTTTGCATCTGTGCTGCCGGGATCTGTTTGACTGCGTGGCTTCAATCAGTGCAATCTTCTCCTCTGACAGGTCTCCTGTGGTCTCTGAGATTGCACAAGAAGAATCGTACGCAAAGCGAGAGGCGGGGGCTTGTTTCTCAGGGTTGAGTGGAAGTAGGGCAGGTGACGGTAGCAAACTGTGTGCTTAGCTCTGAGATTGTTCCAGCCTCCAGATAATGCTGTCATGAGACAACCTTCTATGTTTGGTTTCTGTAAAATGTGTCTGGACGTTGATTTTAGTGTTTATTTGTTAAGACTTTTTTGTCTAACTAAATTGTGAGATGTGCACTCCTATGGAGCTTCAAAGGGGTGTACATCTCAAAACATGAGAATGTGAATGCAGACTATTCTGACCTTTTTTTTTTTTTTTTTTTTACCGGTGTTGTGTTCAGAAATTGCATTCGCAGGATTTCTGTAAGCAGTATACTTTTAAGTGAAGTGAAGTGACTTGTGGCCAGGTATGGTGACCCATACTTGGAATTTGTGCTCTGGGTTTAACCCATCCAATGCACACACGCACACACACAGCAGTGAGAGGTGATCAACCACACACACACCGTGAACACACACCCGGAGCAGTGGGCAGCCATTGCTGCAGCACCCGGGGAGCAGTTGGGGGAACGGTGCCTTGCTCAAGGGTCTCACCTCAGTCATGGTATTGAAGTTGGAGAGAGTGCTGGGAATTCGCTCCCACCACCCACAATCCCTGCCGGACCTGGGACTCGACCTGCGAGCTTTGGGTTACAAGTCCAACTCCCTATCCATTAAGGACAGGACTGCCCCAACCAGTCCTGCATTACATGCTTAAATTAAAAAAAAAAACATGATTGTTGCTTTTGTCCTGAATAGCATGAGTGAAAATGTGATTTTAAACACCAGATCAGTAAACAAAAAGAAGCTAACACTTTTGAACAATATTGTCTGTTTTAGCTGACGCAGATTTTACCCATAAAATTAAAGCAGAATTGTTGTGCATCCTTGATCAAAGGTGGTGTTTTGTTTCTGAATGAATCCGTGTTTTGAACAAGTCTAATGGTAGAATGACTCATTAAGATTTACTACCATTATTAATTTAAGATTTACTATCGTTTTTTTAATTGTAGAGTGTAATTCGGTAAAAAAATAAATAAAATAAAAAATAAAACTTAAAGTGTAACACTTTATAATAACTGCACGCTATGAAACATTAGTAAATTGTCAATGCCTTGTTCTTGAATTTTCAGCATATATGTTAAAAAACGACAATTAAAGGTTCAATTATCTTCCTAATAAAAAATAAACAAACAGCACAGAGCGATATATAACATAACCGTTTATAGCTAATAATATTCATTTTGAAGATGCAAAAAATGAAACTACAACTTTACTCTTGATCATTTTATTCTTTTTTTTTTTGGAAATTGCAGATTTTTTTTCCTCTGAATTTTATCAAGTGTACTACAGCTGTACAGATAAATAAATATAAATAGTCCTCACTTTAGATGAGCTTACAAAAATAGATGGTTGGCAACTACTAAATGTTTCAAAACTACCTGACTTAATCATAAATTACAGTAGTAACTTAGAAATGATAAATTGATCATTGATAAAGTATGAACATACAATTATTAAACATAATAGATATGCTCAGAAACAAAACATTTATAGCTGTATTTCAAAAACCGCTTACTAATGCCTATTAATGTTGGCAAAACAATGTTTTAAAAAGGATGAATTGGCTATTTAATGCATAACTACACTCAAAAACATTATTTTCATTGTTTGCTCAGTTTACTTAAATTTAAATAAGCTAGAACAACACAAATATTTATTTTGTTTTACTCAGTTGTCATTTGCACTCAATTTTATTATGCTAAATGAAATCACATTTGTAAAATATTAAGTTAACTTAAGCCATTTGGGTTGGGCCTGCACAAATCATTTACTTTGAAACTGGGCAGTGGATTTCTAGTTCCCAGCATGCTTTGCATATGGATAGATTGGGAGAATAAATGTTGAAATTAAATGCTGTTTCATGTGTTTTTAGTAAAGATAAATACCTTTTAAAGTTTGTTGTTCAGTTTATGTTTATGTTAACCTTGTTGTTAAGCTATGGCTAAATGAGCTGTGTGCTAATGTGCTTATGCCAGTGATGAGGCCATGATTTTTACTTGATCACTATATGTGTACAGAATATGTGATCAAGTGTTATGATGTCTGTTACGTTCCCATAAGATCAAATCAGTTAAAATGAATGGAAATAGGTGTCCATAATAGGCTATTTTTTGAGTGAAATAATTTATAGTGTGCAGTTATTATAAAGTGTTACCATTTAGGGGGGATAGTTCACCTCAAAATTAAAAATGAAAGTCATAATTTATTCACTCTCAAATAGTTTCAAACCTGTGACTTACTTTCTTTTGTGCAACATAGAAGCTATTTTAAAGATGGTTTGTTACAAAACTGATTTGGTTAGACTACTAGTGACTTTAAATACTGGAATTTTTTTCTTAAATCATGTTCTATAGCTTATGTTAGGCTGTTGTAGCCTAAATGTTTTTTTGTTTAATACATTTTATGTTGAATCAAATCAAATATTTTTTTTTAAAGCTACTATGTAATATCAAAATCTCTTTAAGACTATACAGCCATCTTTGAAATGCCTTGTGTTAGGAAACATCAAATTCTTCACTAAGCTTACGATTAAATTTCATATTTGAAATCACCAATGAAATCTGACAATTGTGTAATAATTGTTGTTTCTTTTGCTTAAAAACCGCTATGGAAGCTTATTTCTAAGGCGAGATCAGCCAGTGCGCATGCACAGTCCTAGGCGCACGTCTCAGAATGCTGACTGTTTCTATAGCAACCAAATTCAGTGGGTATTCTATAGTATTTGGTACTTTTCTCAATTAACACAATAATAGCTTAAAATTATATTACGTGGATATTTTTAAAGCCAATTTTAATTTGTGATTAATTAAATTAATCGCCAAATCATGTATTTAATTCATTATTTTTGAAAAACTTTATATTAAGCATTTATATCTGCATTTGACCAGTATATTTCTCGTGTAAGATACAATACATTTACATTTATCTAATACACGGAAAACAGTGTAAGAATAAGCACAAAGTGGTGTGTAAGGGATCTGCTGGAAAGCCAGGTAAAGCTGGGATTTGGAAGGGCTTGAAGTTGCTACTATAGGGAAACTGGCCAAAGCTGAAGACCATTTGTGAAGATTTATGATCACAATTTGATCAAATTTGGTGCTACAGTATATTGTTCTCATGTAAATGTACTTGTCAGCCACCAGCAGCTGACGTGCTGTGTATTACACACTAGTAGCTTTTGAGAATCTCAGAAGTCAAAGAAAACAATGATTTCTGTCTCTCCCTGGAGTTGATGTATTTGATATGTAAATAAATACATTGTTTATGTAGAACACACGAGATGTCTTCATGGATTGGGTTTTGAATATGAAACGACACTGAGATATATACTAGGGCTGGGTGATATGTTATAAATAGTTTCACAATTCAATTAATATTTTATCCAGCTACATTATGTAAAACTATTGTCTCTGGATTCAACCCAGCTACAGTAAAGCAGCGATTCTGCATGGGTGATTTTGACGCATTAAAAAATCGGGCTGACAATGAGTTTCAGTTTTTGTGCCCCAAGTATCTGCCAATAATAGTGTGTGCTGATCAGCTCTGCGATGCATTAGGGGAAAAAATACTGTAAAAATGTTGTCACTTAAAGGTTTTGCTTGTTTATTTGTACAAAAATGCGCAGGTTCACAGATGCTACTGACATTACATCAAGCATTATTTGATTTGTTTCCATATCTATATTTGTTTGATTAAGTTGGAAGAATTCCTGTAATGATTTTTGAAAATGTGCACCTTAAAATATTCTTTTAATACATAAATATATTTATATCAGACCTGAATGCAGGCAGGTTGGTCAATCTTTAATCATAGTATCAAGATGAATATTGGCTGATAAAGATTGTTTGCCAATAAATAGGATATCCTTAATAGCTAGAAGTGGGGGGAAAAAAATAAAAAATTTAAAAAAATTCATATTTGACTGTTATTTATTATATTTAGCATGTCTGTACTCTCACTGTATTGTTGCTTGATTAATAATACTAGAAATTCTGGACTGCAGCAGATCTGTTCTTTTTATTTGTTAATTTAATGTTTGCATTAAATTGTAATTATTGTGTTTATCAAGCATTCTTCCCATCAGTGACCACTTCTGTTGAGTTGGTTTTACCTTTCAATCTGAGTCTGTTCTAACAGGCAGCAAGAAGTGGCCTGTGGCTCTTTCAGTGTTCTTGTGGCCTAGAGACGTCAGGAGTTTTACTCTGGCCATATAGTGCCCTGCAGCTGATCTGATAAGCCAGTAGAACGTGTCCCACGCTGGTGGCAGCAGTTGAAAGCCCTGATCCGCAGTCAGCCAGAGGGCTGGGAGGCTCACACAAAAATCCTGCTCATGCCACATCAAAACATGCTTCCCAAAATACATGAGAAGAAAGACAACGCTTCAGGAATGACCAGCGGCCATAGTGACGAAAGTTTCAGCTGCGCTTTCTGTTTGTGTAAACGGAAGTGTCTGCTTACTCCTCTCTTGTGTGTGCGTGTGTGTGTTTGCTCACATTATTTGTGTGGGTTTGACAACTTAAAAAGCCCGGGACACATGTTCTAACAGGCCACTAAAGAAAAATGTTGAACTTTTGATCCCAGAAATATTGAGGCACATTAAAAGCTTGAGGTTGCTCTAGGTGCGGGAAGTTAATTAAGTGGTGCTTGCTTTTGTGTGGCGGTCAAAATGACTCATAAATTACTCTTAAACTCATGAGCAATTGTTTTAGTCCTTAGGGTACTGAAAGAAATGCAAATGTATGTAATAATAAAGTCATTAAGTAAAATCAGAACTGGAACCATACAGCACGATTCTCATTTGTGTTAAAATACTAATGAGGACTGTTCAAATGTAATTATGTGTGTGTGTACTTTTTTTTTTATCTTTCTCTATCTGCCGTTTCCTTTCCAGTATTATTCATCTGTGTCCTTCTGAACAGATGGGCTCTTTCATCAGTGTCTCACAGCACAATACATGTCATTTTGTATTTGCTCTGAACATTGGCTGATTCTTAACTGACTCTTTTAACGACTGATCTTGAAAACGAAATGACTAGAGGTGTTTATCTGTAGGTGCGGAGGAAACTCAACACTGTAATTCAGACACAGTTTCTATGCTTTTTTTTTTTAAATGGGTCATGTCAGGAAAAACATTCTTTTTGAGCTAAGTTTGACATGATTTTGATGTGCTGTGTAGACATACTTTCTTTACTTTATAACCCAGACTGAAACAAAAAACACCAAAAGGACTTAGAAATGATTGCAGTTATGACACGACGCGACAAACTCATGTTAATATACGACCATCTATATTTACATATTACAATATTTTTTGTATTGAGCTTGACCTGTCCTAATAAATGTTGTATAGAATATATTTTACATATACCTGTAGAAGTCTGTTTAGTTTTAGTGGTCAGAGCAGGAAAATAAAAAATTAGGCCTTATTGTATTTAAATTGGGTTTTTAAACCTTATTAACATGGTCTATTTATTTTAAGGTCTACTTCTCGCTATTAATAAACCATTACATAGGACTTTTGCCTTAGTAAACTCCTAATTCGCTGCTTATTAATAGTTATTAAGGTAGTAGTTAAGTTTCGGTATTGGGTAGGATTAAGGATGTAGAATATGGTCATGCAGAATATGTGCTTTGTGAATAAATATGTTAATGATAGACTTATAATTTGTTAATAATGAGAATTGCTCTCTATTCTTTAGATATAGACTTTAGAGACTAAAATTAAATTTGCCATTGTTTAATTTTGTCCCTTTCTTCATTTGTAGATCGAGGTGAGGACTAAAGTCTTGGAGGCCAAACATCAAGAGGATACACTGAGGATGCAGCAGAAACATGACACAGAGATTCAGAAGGTGAATCAGTTGACCTGTCAAATATATCATATGGGATTCTTCACCCAAAATTTCTCAGCATGCAATCCCACTTTTGCTTTCTTCAAAATAACGCAATCAATGAATTTTGGAAAAAGGTTAAAATGTCAGTCAGCTCATATTCCACTTCTTTTCCTTCAAACTATACCCAAACTATAGTTTATATAATATGGGGGGGGGTGTAATTTTTAAATAACATTATTATTATATTAACCACAAGAAGATTAGAACCACAAACCGAATTCAAAATTCCAAGTTCAACCCAGTTTGCTGTTAATAGAGGAGAAAATGGATGATGATGATGAGTTTATAATAACAAGTATATCGATGATACACAGATTGACTGCTCGTATCTCAAGTTCTTACTCTGTATTGTTTTTGTGATACTGATTTTATGTGCATGTGCTGTGTCAGTGTCTCCTCTGTTACTTCCACATTTATTGTGTTCTTTATTCAGTCCCAGTGACATAACGGCTTAAATTCTGCTTTAATAAAGTCTATTAAATGACCTAGGGCTACAGATGTTTGTGTATCCCCACCCCTTTATAAGCAGAAACATGATTCTTGGCAGACTGTTGTCTTTCACGGCATCCCTAAAAGTCCAACGGCCTCTGGACCTCGTCCTCGACACTCTGTTACGACTCTGCTGTGTGTCTGAAAAGAGCTCTTTAAGGAGACGATGGGAAAATTGTGTGTGTCCCTAAATGTTCCACGAACTTCCCTTTAACCTCCCTAACGCCACCTCTTTCCCTCACTCTCAGCTGCAAGCTTTCATCTTTCACAGGCGACCGGCAGGATGATGAGCTTAGCAACAGAGTGCACTTCTGACGGACAAAAAGCAGGATAAATAATCCACTGATGGGCTCACTGACTTTTCAGAGGGAGAAAATAATAACTTTTGGGAGGTATTTTTGGTTTGAATGAAGTTGCATCTGTGTTTGAAGGACCAGCACTGAAATGGTCCTCTCTCGTCAGCGATGTCCATCCTCTCTTCACTAAACACTGCTGTATTAGGCCTCATGAGGGACCATCACCCCCAACCTCAGATAGTACATCTCTAAATAGGAGCTCTTACTGCTGCCGAAGGCCTTTGAAGACTATTCTTGTTTAGTTTCTCCAATGAGTTTTGAACCTCAATAGCTTCCTGTGGATCTTTCATTAATTCGCCGTTCTATGCGATCAACGTTACATGAAGTCTTAATTGGTTCATAAGATTTCTTTTGTTGGTGGTTGTGTCTGCTTTGCTCTTAATGAGCGCTGTTGTTTGGTTCTGAAAGACTCAGATGTGCTTGTTCGGAGAATGTCAATATTTGCTCAGGTGCATCTTTCTTTGAAGACCCTATAAACACCACACACGCAGCGCAGTGGTGTCCATTGGTGGGATCGCTTGATTCCAGGGGCGAGCGGGCCGGTGCATGTGCCCTGTCATGTCCTTTGAGCCGTTGATCTCCGTAGGGTCCTTTGAGATTTTTCAGACCCCTGGTCGCAACGCCGCTGTCCACCCTCACTGAGACAATGGCCGACAGCCTTTGAACTCCTACTCGGACACAGGCGGCTTGTAGAAGGTCAGGCCATCAAAGGAGTTACAGCGGTCTCAACAAACGGCTCTCTGCTGTGTAGCGGCCGCATCAGATAAAACACATTTCTGAAATGCTCGCCCGCCTCCCGCCCCACCTTGAGCCCAGGCATCTTATCGCCCATAGCTCACAAGGCACAAGACTGGACCGCCACTTGGGAACAAGCCCAGCAGATCTGCTGTTTATTTGGAGCTTGCTAAATGCAGGTTGCGCTTGGCTCCCTCCCGCCGCGAAGGATTTCTAAATTCCTTGGGTTCATCAAAAGCCTGCGCTATGTGGCACAATGGGCGGATTGTTAAGAACTCGCAGAACCGGTCCATCGGAGTCTGGGAGCCCACCGCAGAGGTCTTTGGGAGATACAAGACAAGGTCATGAGTGAGTTCCTCAGAGCTGTAGCTCAAGTCCTCTTAGATACGGGCAACACTCATTCACGCTCCGAGAGTCTGAAATGTTAACACTTAACATGCTCCTGAGACACATCAGAAAGAATACGTAATGCTGTTTTCACTGAAGAGATCTCCATTTCCTTTTATCCATATTCTTTTTTTTTACTCACATTTATAATGCAAAATCTCTCACTAAACATGGTTCCAACAGAAAACTTCAATGAGCGATTTTTGAATATCTAGTTTATCTATTTATTTGGTATCTTTTGCTATTAAACATGCTTTTGTGAAAAGCAGTGGAGATTTTAATTTAGTCAAGTGACTTTTGAACCAAAAGATTCCTTCAGATTCTGTCGATTATATGATTACACCATTAGATGGCTTTTTTTTTTTATCTTTTATAAGTGAGTCATTGAATTATTCACTCAGTAGATGCGTTTAGAATCATTCACAACATAAACAGTCTTGTACATTATTAAAATTTTGCTAAAAGACTGATTAAGCAGAAGTGGTTCGCAAACTTTCCCCCCAACACTGGGCTTTTTGAATGTCTCATTGGTTTGATACACCCAAAGTTCTTTTTCATTCTTTGCTTGGTGTAAAAGTACATTAGAAATACATGAGCAGTGGTATACCGTTAGCAAACATGCCGATGCCAAACTTTTTGTTGTTTTTGTATGATATAATGTCATGATATAATGTTCTTTGATTTTGCTTAAAGTATTTCAGGGTCTGTAAGGTACTGGAGTCTTTTCCAGTGAGCTGAAAACATGAATTAGTTGTGTTTGATAAGGGAGGCATACATATTGTGAACTGTTATGGGGTGGTAGGGGCCACTTGCCTAATTAAATGTACCATTAATTCCAGTAACATCCTTATTTAATTCCATATAGTCATGAATCAGGTTTACACATTCATAAAATGTATTATTTCTTGTGCTAAATGGACCAGTGCCCAGTCATTGTCAGTCATCAGATTCACAAATGAAATACCTTGTTCATTCAGTACATTCACAAGTGACATGATCCAGTTTGTTTAGTTTGATCGTGAGCAAGTGGCAGTTCATTCAGCCCTGCTCTAAGTCGTTCAGACTCAAAACATAGACTTGTTCAGTGAAGGGGCGTATACGTTCAGCAGGTCCAACAATTGATATGCTAATGTATGGTAATAATATGCTGTTTGCTCATGCTATAGTCAGTCTTTGAAAGCAGCGAGAAGCCGTCAAGCTCTTCAAAAGAGAGAGACTTCATAGTGTGTGAAAAATATGTCAGTGCACGGAAGTGAATGATTTGTTTTGTTCATGACCAAAACACTACTTCTTGTCAGTGGGGTCATGGGTATACGTCTCCTGGAGTGGTCTTCCTTCCCAGAGCATAATGTGAGATTCATACGGGTTTGTCATCCTCTGCTTTAAGCTTACGCTACTGTTACAGATAATATACTTAAGCAAAAAGCCTTCACTGAAGAAAGGGCCAAAAATGGGGATCTTGCCCACCATCCCCAAACCCCCCCCCCCCCCCCCCATCCGCTAAACGTCGGCTTCAAAGCAGCAAATTCCAGCATTCAGTGACGCAGGAGAGGGCGAGTTCCTTCATGGTCATGCTTGTGAATAAGAACATTATCCTCTGTAATCTGCAGCCAGCATTAGCTTGTCATATGGAAGCACCACAAACCTCTATTTAAACTCTGTTCCCACTGAAATTTATTTATGGCTCTAGATTAGCTGGAAAGTCTGGAACATAAATGTTCTGTCATCCGTCGTCTCAGTGTCATGAATGCTTCTTGTTTGTAGAGTTGTTTGCTAATGCAAGCATCACTATTACCATTGCTCATGCTTAGGGTTAGTGATCTGAACAAACGTCTAAAAGCCGTGACACACCAAACCGACATCAAAGAACCAGCGATGACGAAAGCCAGCGGTGTTGATGCCTCGTGTTGCCTGGCATCAAGGCCAAAAAAGTTGTTCTTGAAAACAGCATGAAGAGTGCACCCAACTGCCAACTGGCAAATGTGTTTTGTGCCTACATGAGGGTAAATAACTTTCCATGCCAGCAGGTGGCAGTAGTCTAAATCTGTCATTCAAAAAGAGAACCCGAGATGGTGGATGTACAATACTAACTGTGTATGCGCAATGTTGTTCAGCTAGTGCAGAGCGCTGTGCTGACCTGCAAATAGTACCTGTTGTGTTGGTTTAAGTACAAAATTTTCTCCAGGTATTTGGCTTGCTTATTTGGGCACGCCAGACTGATTGCACAGACACTATTGGAGGAGAGCCTCATGCATAATCGGCAAACCATTTATTCTTTGACACTGTAAAGCTGTCACAAACTGTATTGTATAGCGCTATATATTGTAACAACTGCTCTATCCACACACAATGCCAGTCACATTTTCTTAAGAAAATGTACAAACATGGTTTGTGTTGTTTTCTCAGATTTTGGACCGCAAGAATGGCGAGATTGATGAGCTTAAGAGCATGTATCGTGGGAAGCAGAAGGAGGCGGAAGAGACGATCCGGAGGCTGGAGAAGAGAGGTGAGGGAAGAACATGCAGTGGGTCATGTTTTTAGACCAGTTATAAGCCCCCAGAATCATAAAACAACGCTTTTCATTTACATGGAATGTCATTTTAACTGAAAAAAATGCTAATTATTTATTGAGAGAAAGCCTCAGTCAAATGAATCTTTATTAACAATGATGGTAATGAAAGTGGAATGTGAATATTTAAAACTTCTAAGCATTCAACATAACATTTAGTGGCTTTCTGCTGTAATACACTTCACCTTAACTTATGTAACACAATGATATTGTATCATTTCTTGTTTTCGTACCTATTGTTGTGTATTATTGTTTTATTTATTTCCTTATTTTTTTGAGTTAAGAAGTACGGTGCCGTCCAGGGCAGCCTGGGGTTCGAGCAGACAGAGAGATGCCCTGCGGCCAGGCCTGAATGTTTGTGTCTGCCTCCCTCTCTCCCCTGTAGTTCAAAGCCTGCTGCGAGAGTCCCAGGTCATCCGACAGACCAAAGAGAAACAGATCAGCGAGCTGAAGAAAATGTCTGATCAAAGTGCTGAATCTCTGAAAAACGAATGGGAGAAGAAGGTAAGGAAGGGTTGAAAAGGCTCAGGTTTCCACAGGCCCGTCCCTCCAGCAGCCGGAGCTTTGAACGCTGAATACTCACTGAGTTTAGAGATCAGCCAATCCCGTCTTGAGTATGAGAAAGAATCCCAAAAATCCATCTTCTCTGAGTGTTCAGTAGATGTGTATGTTTATTGCAGAGATAGAAAAGAAAAGCTCAAGGTTTTCCCAGAGAATCCGGCCCTGCCTTTCTACAGGCTTTTGGTTGAAGGGTATCTTGCTTCAGGCCTTATAAAACATTCTCTTTGTTCTCTGTTTCTAAACATAATATTCTGTAGGATTTTTGTTCAGGGCTCAACAATAAGGATGCCCAGATGGTAGCGCAGTATCATAGATCATCTGTTTTTATGCCTTGCAAACTTTTAATGTTTTATTTATTTATTTAAAATTCATAATTAAGTATTCTTCTTCTATTCTCCTTAAGTATTCTTCTTCAGCAAAGGCATTTTATAGGAGAAATTGCAAAAATTGGTCTGATGCATCCGTTCTTTTGTGGTATTGATGTACAGCATTCATTTTGTTTGTTCAGGTCTTCAAAAAAAGTATTTAAAAAAAATGTGGTCAAATAAAAACATATTTCTAAAACGAACTATTCTATTGGCAAGTAAAACTAAATACTAGTAAATACTAGACTGTGAGAGCAAGCATAGTTGAGCCCTGAATAAACTCAACTTTATTTTAAGAATAATGAGCCTTTCAAGAGTTTATTTTTCTGTTATATTGATCTGCGTTGTATGGTTGGTTTATGCTCTCTGGTAGTTGCATGCTGCGGTGGCGGAGATGGAACAAGATAAGTTTGAGCTGCAGAAGAAGCACACAGACAACATCCAGGAACTGCTGGAGGACACCAATCAACGGCTCGCCAAGATGGAGGCCGAGTACAGCAGCCAGACTCAGGGCACAGTGAGTGATTTCACTCATACTTCAACACTGTTCAATGGAAATATTTTGTGTCTTATGTAGCTTCTGTATACATATTCTCAGTTTCACAGGTTGTTGCGTTCCAAAATCTATCAGAGCGAAATTTAAATTTTATACATAAGCACTAGTGATATTCTCTGAGTGATTCTCTTTCAAGTCATCTGCTATCATGGTGTAACAACAGGCCCAGTTCCAGAATCAAATCACTTGTAATTACTAAAAAGAAAGGTCACTTTAGTTCTTCAGTTCTACTGTACTCTGGTATTATCAATGAAGCTGACTACGCTGCTTCGCATATTGTTATTATTTACTTTGCATCTACTCTTTTGTTCTTTTTAACGAGAGGATTCATTACCAAGTAGAACACAGCATTAAACAAATCTAAGTGGTAAGTGTATTCTGACTGGCATAAACAACTCTGACCATAGCATACAAGAGATCAACAAACGCGTGTGATTGGCTGTAATGCTAAGCACTGTTATATACTGTTATTACAAATACAATACCTTAGTTACTGTTGCTATGTCTGGAAAGCAATGTACTGCACATCTTGTTCTCACACCGTTGTGGAGCAAAGAGGAAATTGACAACATGCCGAGTGAAAAGACAGAGCAGGTTGCTTTTGGTGTGAAACAAGGCCTCGGCTTTCAAACTGTGTACATTTTTAAAGAATTACAAGTAATAAACAGCATTTTGTTGCTCTTCAATGTGTCGCGAGACATCACTGTATTGACTCAGTTCTATCAGCACATGAACCGACTGTTTATTCATTTTTTTTTTCTTCAAGCATGAAATAAACATGAATGAACAACAGAAATTGTTTCTCAGACAAAATTACAGATTCAGCGTTCTGATTGGTCAGATCTCCTGTCGATCAAGTTCTTTGCGAAGGGTGAATTGAGGGTGCTCTTGATTTTGTTTGATGGTGCTGTAGCATCTCCTTATAACCAGGCCTGCGGAGAAATGGTTTGAACAGTCCACCTAGACAGCAACGCATCTGTTTTAATGGCATATAAATTTGAAGAAACTCTGTCGCCCCCTAGAGTACTGAGGTTTGTTGCTGTCACAGGAGCATAGGAACACACACCCGTAACGCACCGGACAAGCATTTGTGTGCGTTGTGTAGAGTACCTTTCTTTGTTTTTGTCTTTTCTCCTGTTCTCTCATCTTGCAAACTTTGCCTTGTGTGTGTGTGCATTCAGGGTGTGCCTGAAACAAAGCATGCCTTAGAGCCTTTGATTGAAGCCACCCCACTAAAGGGACCGAAGCGCTGCAGCGCTCTGAGATGAGCTGGGACGCACATCCCTCTGTGGCACAGGCCTAATGAGTTTTGCTTGTTACAAATTAGTATTCAGCGGCTGTCATACAGGTAAGGGCACATACTGAGACGGCCGGCCGCGGTCTGTCAGCAGGGCTGAATTTAAGAGACTTCAAATGCATGCCGACCCCACAGAGTAAGACCCTTCTTTAATAATTAAACACAGCACATTTCCAGGCAGGGCCCCAGATGAAAGGCCCTTCTGTCATTGGAAATTAGGTTCTCCCATTCTGTTGGTTTAGGCTGACCTCGCCAACCTCTCCACCCATAACTCCCCCTCTTCTTGTCTTACCTCTTCTCTGCTCATAGGCTGCTGTTGTCAATATGTCAGCTGAGGTGAGATGCTGTGTGTTGTTTCTACTTTGCGTTTGATGTCTCAATACTCCAGCCTTTGAAAGCCTTTGTTTATCTTTCGTTCTTTCATCATTCTTTTGTGTGGCATGCTCTGGTGCTATCCTGATTTCTCAAAAAAGCTCTTCAAAGGTACGTGGAGTCACACCGTCCACATTTCATATCTTCTGGACGGGGCGAGATCGGAGCACCAACAGGCGCTTGTCTGTTTACCTGTGGCTTCTTTGCGTGGGAGCGTGTCAAAAGTTGGCACACCCGTTCTTCTGCTTATTATTCCTAACGTTCATTGGTGGCTTGATCGCCAAGTTTTGAAGCGCACAGGTGCCAATGTCAGTCCTCAATAGAGGAAGCAACACATTGAATATTGATGACAAGATACATATTCATCACAGTCAGAGCTCAATGGAGATTGATGACTTCTAATGCATTGATGTCATAGCACAGACTGTACCTGAGAGACGTGAACACCAGCTAGTCTAAATGATACAGAGTCCATCCTTTTGTCCAACTTCCATTCTTTCCAAAAAAATCTAACTACCCTTTTCAAAATAAAGGCCTCTCTTTTAACATTTAACATCCAAGTGTTGAACTATTCCATTGTTTTGGGAACCAAAAACAACCTTTTTGAACTTGAAATGTTGCGCTTAAGCATTAATATAAAGGGGTGCCTAAAGCTTAGTGAACCATGTGTCTCACCATTATTTCCTTTAACAAGACACTTAAACCCTGAATTCAATCAACATTGATCTAAATTAAGCTGAATAAAGACACCTTTGTTTTATGTAGAGCAGAAGCTGAATCAAATTTTGCAACATTAACACTTTTTTTCTGTTTATTACTGAAAAACTTTTTTTCACCTCTATTTTTTTAAATTACTATGTAAGTAAATGTGATTTGACATGACCATGTCTACAATGGATGCATTGGGCATGACTTGAAGAGTCGTCAACAGTACACCGAGGCCAAGTTTTACATCCAATTTGATGAATCCAATTTATTTGATGAATTATACTTATATATTTGATTCCCAAAGTAAAGCGCAAGAAATGTACCTCCTGATACAACACAAAGCAAATTTGATTCAAATTTCTGTTTTCTTAAAGGAGTTTTATCCTGAAAAATTAGATTTTTCTATTCAGTATGTATAAACTTGGTGGGATGGTGTTTCATTTCACATACAAAGGAGATTAGCCAATCAGAGCCAAGAAAAAAGTGATCAATATACTGTACAATAGGGCTGGGAATTGATTCAGATGTTCCGATTCCATTCCATTTCGATTTCAGTTCTTGATTTGACAATATGAATGAATAAAGATTTAATACAAATCCTACATTTATAAAATAATAAGAGTGAACATAATATTACAAGTGGTTAATTAATAAAAGCAAATTAAGAGCCACAAACCTGTATATAAACACTTTTAAATTTTACAAGTACACTTGTAAGTACACTTGTGTACAGTAAAACAGAACTCAACTCTATATTTCGATTATTTCAAATGTTAATGAAAAACTGATGCTGGAAATTGAACCAGTCAGAACAGCCGCGTACCTTGATGAAACAGGATCAGGTTATTTTATGTCAGACATTAAGACATAAAATCTCACAGAATTAGTTGTAGCATGTAGGCTGCAAGCCTATGAACAGTATAGATATTTCATCCAAAAAATAAAAGTCTGCCATTTATGCATGTGTGAATTATTTCTTCTGTTGAACCCAAAAGAAGATATTTTGAAGAATATGGATAACCAAATCCCATATATTTTTTCCATATTATGGAAGTCGAGTCATTTGGGTGTATCAACTGGTTGGTTTACCCATATTCTTCAAAATATTTTAATTTGTGTTAAACAGAAGAAAGACATTCATACATGATGAGGAATACATAAATAACAAAATATTACATTTTTGGGTGAACTAACACTTAAATATCGGAAAAATCGATACATGTCCATTGAGAATCGATTACATTTTAAAAAACAATATATATCGAAAAATCTATTTTTTGCCCAGCTCTACTGTACAATGTAAATTCTTACAGCGTTTTTGGTGGAAGGAACCTAGATTATTAGACTTCTAAAAATACTATTGACTTGTAGCTTCTGCCCTGAAGAAGCCAGAAGATAAACATAGTTTGAGCCAACAAAGTGTCTGCCTTATGAGATACGCATCTTTGTTTGAATTGAGCGTTCATCAACAATTGTTGATCCGTATCTTTAGAGAATGTCGGTGTGTATTTATGTGTATCGGAAAGCAGATCCTCTCCACCTCTCTTTTGTGGAACATGTAAACAGACTGAGCATCCTCCTGTCCACTGAGACGTAGACGCAGATGAGGGCATGTGCGATTAAAAGGATAAAGACGTGTTCTGTCTCATGCGGAGAGTTTGTCAAGAAGAGGGTGTTATCACAATCACATTTACATCAACAACTGTTTCTGACTCTGAGTAATTCAGTTATTAAGGCTGACAAGTTATGTGCGATTGCGATTACTTAAATAGGTTTAAAATGTTTGCTTTTTTTATCAGCCTCATGGAATTTATAAGAGAATTCATTTGACAGATCAAATTACTACACCAAAACCAAACCCTGACTCTATAGTCTTCATGTTGGTAAGTATAAAGTGTTTTGTAACACTGTAGGATGAGTTGTTGGATAGCTCAGACAGTGAGCAGACACTTTTATGTGCCTTTTGCCTGTGCTATTAGGGTCAGTGTATTAAATATCAGCGTGCGTCATAGCACAAGCCCAACGCTTTCAGATCATGCCACATTTCACACTGGGAGTTAACAAAGGCCTATTTTCCAGCGTTTTGACACTGACGTTGCCATCAGAAAGCTGTACTTTTCAACACTGGCCACTTTCATCATCTGAGCTGTGTATCTTCAATCAATAATCTGTCATCATTCATATCAGCCTGCATTCCATCCGCCACGCACGGGACAGTGGCCTCCATTAACGATGAGATACGAGCATGTGTGTGTGTGTGTGTGTGTGTCTGCGCTCTGCTCAGGCAGGCTGTCTGGTTTTGGTTTAACAGCTCTTGCTGTCCCATGGAAAGTTTTCCCCTTCCTGTATTTCGTCAGATATGGTTGTCTCATTTTCAAATGAAGACCATCCTAGATGTTCTTTGAGGGCTGAGCCATGCTTTGCAGCTGATCTGCTTCACATGCTTTTTTCATATTCAGTCCCAGCATGCTCTGGGTTGTGCTAAAGAACAGAGGCCCACAGGTGCATCAGATTTGAGGCTGTTTGAAAGATGATCTCAGATGATCTTTGAAGGTGGATGAGGATGGTGTGGTGGCCATGAATGCGGTTTGAAAGCTGTTTAAGCTCACTGTTACTGAACTGTTCAACTTTCACTATCACAACTACAGAACAATTCCCCATTCAGGAGATCTTCACTGCCTTTCTCTGCTATGTCTTTGTAGTGGAAATCAGTGTTGGGAAGCTGCTGTGAAGCTGTAGTTTGTCAAGATACTAGTTATTCATAATTTAAAGTAGTTCAACTACACTCAAGCTGTTCTTTTAAAAAAGTTGTGAGCTATACATGAACAAAAAAGTTTTTACACATATAGCGCCCACTCATTTTCATTTGAATATATTTAAAAGTGTAATGTATTCCTGTAAAGCAAAGCAGAATTTTCAGCATCCATTCTATTATGCTAACTTGCTACTCAAGAAATGTTGATTATTATCCATTTTGAAGCTTTTGCTGCTTAATGTTTTTGTGGAATCCACTCAAAGGTTTGGATTCTGAGTTTATTTCTTAACTGATCAGTTTTGCAACCTTGTCACTGAACTCATTTTAATCAGCTTTGCAGCATTAACACTGCTTTGAAACAATCTTACTGTATAAAGCACTTTACATCAACTAATTCCCTACCAGCACTTTCTTAAATTGTTGGCTAGTGCCAGCATTTATGATTATTTTCACAAAATTTCATAGCCCCCAGAATATTTTGTTGCAACACAACACCATGAGAAATCAAATTTTTCTTAATGACTACATTCAGAACGATGATCGAATCATTAATGGAGTCGACTGTGTCATGCTTGTCCAATGCTGCGTCTGAAATCGCTTACTTCCCTACTATATAGTACTTGAGAAACAGTATGCGAGGCGAGTAGCATGTCTGAATTCATAGCATTCGAAAATCAGTAGGCGAGAAGTAGCCGGATGACCTTCTGCTTCCGGCCGAATTCTATAGTAGGCACACCATGGATGCTTTCCTATCGCATGAGGCTCGGGGAGAGGAGGAGTCGTATTCAAAAAATGGCGGAAAGTTGAGACGCGGCTCATTTCAAGTGTAAGTACCTCAGGAAAAAAAAACTTTATTCTGATTAAATTACACTTGTTTAACACTATTTAAATAAACGGATGACTTATTGAAAGTTTAAATTGTCGCGCTGTTGTGACGACGCATAACACGTGACAACATCAATATGGCGGATGTAGTACGTCCGAATTCCATTCATACTACCCACATTCATACTATATAGAGCGTACTGTTTTAACGGTCGGGTAGTACGTTCAATTTTAAATGTAGTACCTACTTAAGCAGTATGCGATTTCGGACGGAGCACTTGTAATGCTTTTATTGCTGGTTTCTGCTTCTTCTTCACCTATTTTTTGGATCCAGAGATTCCGTACAAGTTCAGAATGTGCATATTAGCGCCCCCTACCATATAACAGTGAAACATGGATTCCTGGACAATTCCAACAATGACTGGAAAAATAGTGCTGTTCTACAGTTCTTCCTCTGTCTTTTTTTCTTATCTTTCTTTTTCTGTTTGGTTCTTCTAGGAACAGATATTGCATGAGCTGGAGACTCGGGTGAAGCAGCTCTCAGTTGAGGTGGAGAATGGGAACCTACTCCGGCAGAAGGTCACACAGGAGAAAGCTGAGTTAGAGATTCATATCGCCTCCATCAGCGCTGAGCTTCAAGAGGCCAACCACAGGTACAAGAACACCACCTGATCATCCAGACAAGCTCAGATACCACTGATCACAGGTGCAGAGATTTGATGTAGAAGCAGATGTATAGACACACCTGATTTGAAGGCAGTGTATCATATATCCTGACCATATAATGCATTCAGACTCAGTAAACTGCATTGCAGTTAACTTAATTCAGAGTGATGGAGTCAAGCGATTAGAGCTATTGTGTTTTGTGATTTTTATCAATCAAATAAAAAGCTGTTTGTATGCTTTAGGAATGTATCCTTACAGAGGGAGATGGAGCAGATGAAAGAACAGCATGAAGACGCGCTGAAAAAACTCCAGGCCAGACATAATGCTGACATGAGCCACTTCCAGCAGGAGCATGCCCTCTCTGCAGCCAAGGCATCTTCACTCACCGCTTGCATTTACACATGCTTTACTCACTTTAATTCCCTGTGATATTTGACCGCTTTATTTTTATTGAGCTGAGACCATTGCTGAGACAATTGAATTAACCTGATATACAATCTCAGGAAGGATTCCTGGTATATTAGCTCTTTTCCAAACCCTGCCTCACTTTCTACTCTTTACATTGACAGCTACTTTCTATTGCAGCATCCTGACCCAAATCAAGTGGACTGAAACTCAATTATTGATCAGTTGTTGCCACCCAAACTCGCATGTAGTGCAGAAGAGAGTAAAATAAAACTCACAGTTGATTCCTATAGTGCTGTATGAATTTAAACTTTAGGCTTTATTAGAACTTCTAAGATATACTTACAACCATGCAGAAATGTTGGGTATTTTTCTGTCCTACAAAGTCTATGTTTGTTCATAATTTAATCACATCATTCACTGAGCTTGTCATAACATATTCTGAGACTGCTGTGCCAAAAAACACTGTGCTATTAGTGCAGTTTTGTATTATTATTATTAAAAATAAGAGAGTATACATTGTCTATTAGTATGTACTTAACATATTTATACTTACATGTAATTGACTTATACTGACAAGTATACTGGAAAGTTGACTGCTAGTGAAATGCCATATTTCACAATATAGCTGCATTAGAAAAGAACATATATATATATACTTGTAAACATATATATATATATACAGTACATACATATATGCATACTACTAATACACTACACACTTTAGTATGCTTAACTTCATAAGATGTGCCTGGAAATCTACTTCACTTTTTCTTCAGTGTAATTAATAGAATTATATGAAGTATATGGATGTTTGTGATGGAAATACTGTGCAGGTAGACAGTCTAGAGGTCATTGAACTGAGCTGCCAGTGTGTTTGATATCAGAGATTGTTTGTAATCCTATAGTTTTACAGCATGATGTGAATATAGTTTGTTTTGTTGTCAGGCATCAGAGGTGATTGAAGATTTGGAACAGACTGTGATTCACCTCAAACAGCAGATGCTGGAAATTGAAAACAGGAAACAGAAACAGCTCAGGGTCAGTTGTTCACACGTTTTACACCCTTCCATACTCACAGTGAGGCTGTCAGTCACTGTATCCTTGTTTGTAGAGAACTGCTACTGCTACTGCGTCATTGGTGGGATTCAGAAATTGAAATTAAGGAACAAGTATCTGGCTTCTGTGTTTTGCAGTTTACTCCATCACGTCACTGCTCATTTGCAAAATGTTACAAGTTCAAATCAGGTTTTCATTACTACTGGCCATGGTCTTTTTATGAACAATTTACTAGTGCGTGTTATTCCAGAGAAAAGAAGTATTTGTCTTTGTGATATTTTTATCAAAATATAGCTTGCTTGCTTTCCTTATCATCAGACCATTCAACCCCTTGCTACATTAAATGAATTCCCTAAGCATGAAATCCTGTTTCAATCAGAAATATGCCATATTACAGAAGTTAAATGGGTTGCACGAAAACCTTCTTTTGATTCAATTTTTTTTTTTTTTAATTCAGGACCAAGAGACTAAGATGCAGCAAGAGATAACAGACCTACAAAGTATCACTGACAAAAAGGTAATTTATTTATTCACAAACGCAATACTGTATTTATGTTTTTAATAATTTTATGCAGTAATCAAAATGTGTTTTGACACAACAAAATATTCTGTGCCCACTCTCAGTGATTGTGGTTTACACATTTTTGCATTGCGTTTTTTTTTTTATGCTTAATAATACCAGATGTTAAACATTGACAGTGCTGGTTATTATATTGATGCAGTTGTAATAAAGTTAAGCATCAGTTTAAGAGACTGACTGTTCTTTACAATCACCACCCGTCTCAGAAGCGTTATAAACCAAAACAGATTTAGGTTTTTTAGGAAGACATAAAAGCATTTGCTCTGCTCTCAATTGCTCTAGTTCACTTTGATGATGTGGCTGTAAAATTAGGGCCCGGTTTCCACCTGGTATTAAGATATTCAGTGTTTTCAGTGATCCGATCACAAATGGTCAGGTGAAATGCAATACCATTTATGTTATTAACATACATTTCAAACGCAAATCCTTTGATCACTTGGGGATGGCAAGTAGGTGGAGCTTAATCCTTTCATTTCCAGTACACCATAAGGACGCTTAGTGTTTCCACTTAAAATAGGATGTGGTCACTTGTGTTTTGTCTACCACTGTATGTAATGTCAGTGATCTGATTAAAAAAAAAAAATTAATGATTGAACCCTCTTTAAACCTGTATTTAGCACTGATAACTTGCGATTGGATCACCAAAAAACGCCAGGTAGAAGAACAGACTAGTTAGTGTTTGTTAAAGCACAGCCTTATGAGGGTCCCAAATGAGAGGGGAGCATAACTGGACAGTCGTATACCACCTGATAACCCCACTAATTAAGAGACTTATAGGAGCTGCTGCCAAGCGGCCCTCTTTCATAAGTCTTCAAAGCTTCAGAACTGTCATAAAAAGGCTGCTTTAATAATTGGGCTGACACAATCAGGTGAAGATAAGTTTTAAGATCAGTCTTAGACACCTGGCTGCTGCCTGCCGTCCCACCTTCAAAGGGCCGGTCCGGTCATAAAGCGAGACGGTGAGGCGGACCTCTGTCAAGGGCACATCTGCAAAGCAGAGGCCGTATACACCTGCAGGCCAGCCGTCTGCCAGCGGCTGCTCATGGCTGACCTCTGACCTTTAGAAAATTAGATCAGCTCTGTTTAGTTATGCTGAAGGGCGGGAGCTGATGAAGCGTGTTGAGTGATTGACACTTCTGCTGTCCTGTCATAGCTGCAGACGCTTCAGGCCGAGCTGGAAAAGGAACGAGCCAACAGCAAGAGGAAGATGAGCAAGATGGAGGACTCACTCAGGTACGTCCGGCTTATATGAATGACACTAAATTCGTTATTACAGTCTCCTCTTTTAAAAAGTACCCTACAGTCAGTAAGATTGTAGTAAGGTTCTGGATTAATATATATATATATATATATATATATATATATATATAAATATTAGTGCTGGGCAATGATTAATCGCGATTAATCGCAACCAAAATAAAAGTTTTTCTTTACATAATATATGCGTT
>JAUCMS010000011.1:213593-231491 GCA_032357445.1 Enteromius radiatus | reverse complement strand
AAAGAAAAACTTTTATTTTGGATGCGATTAATCGCGATTAATCATTGCCCAGCACTAATATATATATATATATATAAAAAACAGATGACTCTGCTTTTTAACAATTTTCAAAAATCATGTTTTTTCATTGTGCATTCCAGTTAATCTCAATCAAACTGCGGATGGGTTATTTTGATTAGGTTAAGAATAAAAAATGCAGCTAACTAACCCAGTAAAACACAACAAATACATGATAACATAAAAATCTGTTTTATATATTAGTTTTATATATTTATATATATATTTGTAGTTCTGTCATATGATTTAACGCATCTAAAATAAAGGTTTTTGTTCACATAGCATGCATGTACTGTGTACATACATATATATACACACACACACCCATGAAAGTATATATTTAATTAAAACATTTTTTGTATATTATATATATTTTAATGTAAATTAAATTAATATAAATATATAATATGTAAATGCATGTACATTTTTTTATATATATATACAGTATGTGTGTTTATTTCTATGTACATAATAAATATACACAGTTATACACCTTTATTTCAGATGTTTAATTGTGATATGTAATATATATATATATACAAACAACCAAACTGCAATTATTTACTGGAACAACACATTTTGTTATTCCCTTTGTATATATTTTTTGTTTGAGGTTTATTATATTTCAAGTATCTTTTTATGGTTTTAATTTTAGTTTTAATTAACTATAATAATCCAGCTGCACTATTACAATAAACCTTGCATAATATGTTTTAATGTTTATGATTATTTATTATAACTGTTATTTGGATATACAAATGCTGCTTCTCATTGGAGTGTCCAAGGGCAATATTTGGTCAGTCTTGCCTCCCTGACTGCTCTGGAGCCGTGATATCCAGCAGTGATCTAGTATTGTTGTGTGCTAGCAGAGACCAGTAAAATGTGAACAATGCTGTGGTCTGGACTGGATTATGGGGCTGTGGAAGAGGCTCTGCTCTAAGTCCTGTTTTGGGAAGGCCATCTCCTGGCCCACAGCAGAGTCCTTAGATGTGGAGCTAGCGTGGGGTTACTGCCTGTGCTCCCAGAACCCGTTCCCAACCGCAGGAATGTAGCGGGAGATGTGGAAGTGGTTAGGATGGCGTTCTGAGGAAGCTTGCAGGGTTTGTGTGCCGGGTGGAATCGCACACTCCAGGTTAGACGCTGTTCGAGTTTGTCTGGCCTCGCTTTTTCACTGTCACTCAAGGAAAACGAGCAGAACTCCCCTGACAAGCTGTGTGCCACGTTTAACATACCCACCAGGCGCAGATGTGAGATTATTTACAGTGTCTAAACATTGGTGGAAAACCTCCCATTTAGGTTGAAGAATGACATCAGGCTGGACTCGGCCCACCGATGAGCTCATTATTTGCTGTTTGTTTGTTTGGCCCTTGTCCTGGTGCATCACGCACTCTTGGCAGTAACTGCGCGTGTTTAATTAGATTTCAGTCATTAACTCTGCCAGTGGACATGTGACATCATCATCATCTCCTGGAGCACAAGACCTGGTCCTAAATTAATAGTTTTTTACAGGAAAACATTTCCATGACATACTTTTCGGATTCTTTTTTTTTTCCCCGCTTTGTTCCGATATAAATTCAAATGTGTTTTCATCAACACAGTTTTGGAGTGGAACACAGAATAAGAAAGAGGTAATGTACAATATGTGCTTTTCTCTACAAATGTGTATAATAATGTATTAACGTATAAGATCATATATAGGGAAAATTTTAGTATAGGGACCAATTCTCACAATTAACTAGTTGATTATTAGTATGCAAATGATTAACATATTGGGTGTTTATTTGTGTTTATAAAGCGCTTATGAAAATTTAGGCACACTGCATGACCATCTCTAATCCTATCCAATACCTAAACTTAACAACTACCTTACTAACTATTAATAAGCAGCAAATTAGGAGTTAATGGTCATAGTTAATGGATTGTTAATAGCGAGAACTGGACCTTAGAATAAAGTGTGACCAGCAAGTTTATTAATGTCATTATTAAATGGATCTTTTTTATCAAATGCTTTTCCAATCTCTTGGATTCACATATGTGTATGTAGAAGTCAATATAAATGAAAAATATAGTGGGACCGGCCATTTAGTACGTATGCGAGCCAAACCAAAAGACACTTACAAATTTTTATTTCATATTAAAAGCCATTGCATTGATCTAACATATGCTACAGTATTTAACAAATCATACAACAGTTTATTGTTGCCTTTTTCATTAAAAACAAACAAACAAACTGAAACGAGACAACTATTAAGCGCAAGAAATCAGGTCTGGCTGTCATTGGCACATGGGTAATTTCAAACTTTGTTCAGGACATTTTGCATGTCTTGTTCCGTATAGCACAATGCTTCCTTTCATCTGCCGAATTCAGTTTTTTGTTTTTTTTTCTGCTGTTGCTTTAAAGTGTCGAGATGAAACGAGTGCCGTTATCTGACGTACCCGTTAGTGCGCCAGACACACACTGCTTAGGATGAATAAATTAGCCCCGTATGAGCAATGAACAACACAGATGCCCATTTGTGTCAATAGGCAAGCGCATTTACACCGCAGTCCTCATCGTGCTAATTAAACAGTCATTGGGCTAACGAGCACCCAGGATCCCTGGTCTGCTACCTACCTGCCGTTCAGGGTCTTTTGGCCGCTTTAAAGTCAGCGCAGAACTTCAAACGGCCAGCCAGCACACACATCAAGAGAGCACCGCCTGATAGCGGAGATCAGAGGATGAGCGGAGAAATTTAAACGAGATGAAACCGCATAAAGTGCTGGCTGCTCACCGCATTATATGCAGGCTGGCATGTCGGACACACTTTCATGTGCATATGTGTTACAGAGAGGCTGTGAAAATGTATGTAATATTTAGCACGACTTGCATCATTTTTGCGTGTACGTTTTACTTATAAAGTATTTAGACTTTTGTCGTTTTTGCGTGCCCCTTTGATATGCACATGTGACTTTAAACATGCATGCGTGTAGACGCAAGCAGCTGGTGTGCTGTTTGTTTGTCTGAGCACCCTTGCCTTCAAAAGAACCACCCCCCTTGCCAATGCAAATGAGAACCGGTGCATTGTTTAACTTTATGTTGCTATGGCAATACCATAGTGAGCTACCATGCTTGAAAAACACAAACAAAAAAACAGAAAGTTAGCGTTTTTGATCATCAGAGGAAATGCATATACATGACGAACCATTGTGCTCTGAATGTTCAAACTGGTCTTGGTTTTATTTTGATGATACAAGAACTTCTTAGAGCTAAAAGCCTCTAAAAACGCTTTCTTGTCCCTTCCTACTGCTTTTATTTACCCATGCCATCTCTTTTATTAATCACCAGTTAAACCAGTGAACTCCGGATTATTTCCATTCATACTTGGATTTGCATGAAGAGATGCTTGTTTGCTTTGTGTCTCTTTTAAGACGGCCAGGTTGACTAAACAGCCCAATTCTGTTCCCATCACTGCAATGTGTTTGTCTTAAAACGCGGCGTGATTGTCAGTGTAAGCTCACATGAGGGGAGTGCCACAGGGATATGTGCTTGGCCTGGCTATGTTGTCCCACGTCTGCAGCTGCGGATCTCTTTGAGTCTCGGCTGCAGCCCAGTCCGGCTCTGGTGGGGGAGGAAGGGAAGGGGGCACATCCCTGGGGATTCAGAGGCCAACATCAAACAGACTAATCACTGCAGTCCCGCTGGATCAGACGGAGGATAAGAATAGGCAAGAAAATAAACCAGTTGGCCCTAAACTCTGTTCCTCATTTTCAAGACGATAGTGTTGCATTCCCTAGATGAAGCGCAGATTAAACTCATCATTTGAATTTGCACAGATCTCCTCTCCTACCAAAACATGATTTTGCTGTGCTCAGACAAAGAATGGACTCATTTGGATTTGGATATTTATTTTTGTCATTCTCAGTTGATTAACCAAACCAGGGAGAGTCAGGGGTGTGTTTGCAGTGGCATACTGCTTTTACTATGTTTGCATTATGCTTAGTATAGTATATGATTTTAGTTTTGCATGTCTGGATGGACTACTAAATTCAGAGCACACTACATGCACACTCACATCTGATGTGCCAAATAAATGATATAAACCATTTTTTTTTAACAAAAAGTTAGTGCCAAAGGAAAATAAATCCGATGATATCACTGATATGTCAATACAAGCTACATACAAGCTTTACTGCAAATGCAGCTTGATTTAGATGAATGTAGCAGTGTACTTTGAACTAGCAGTGCACCTCCATTGATTTAATTGTTGTCAGTGCGAATGCTCCATTACACTTGAATATACTGCATTTTTGTTGTAGGTTGTGACTTTTTAATGTGGAGAGATGGTGCAGGCAAAAATATTGAATTAAATTATATTTTAAACTACATTATCTCATGTGTGGTTTAATGCTTTGTGATGAATGACACAGCTGTTGTAGAACAGTGCATTAATGCATACAATGAATATTGTCATTATTAATTTAAAGGCAGTTACCATAGATATGTATCTTAGTATATTTCTGTTTTCCAGAACATGAATGTAAGGGTGTTTCTTCAGCTGATTACGTCAATACTTTTTGATTTAATTATTTATTTTCCACTTTGTATTTAAAATATAAAATTTAGTTGAAATTCAGTTCCTTCATATTTTTTATAAAATATAATAAGAAAATATATTATATATTAATATATATTATTGTTTTGTCTGTATTAGTGTTTTATTTATATTTTATTTATTTCATTTGTATTTATATTTATATTATTTATTTTTATATTTATTTTTTTACTTCGACATTCCGCCATTTCGTTCCAAAAAATGTATTTCCACCACAAAACGTGATCAAACTTAATATATTATTTCACATGAAAAGTTGACATATTTCTTCATTGTCAAATTCTATAAAGTATTGAGAGTTTGAAGAGTTTATTTTCTAAAAGTTGAACATGCCCATAGTTGAAAAAAAAAAAAAACACGCATGACCCTTCATCTCAGCATAAAGATGAGTCAGTTCTGGAGTGCTACCTGATTGAATGTCTTCAGTATTGCTCTTGGCGGTAAACAGCTAACATGTGTAGACGCTTTAATTTTTAAACTCTTGATCTTGGAGAGGTAATCGAAATCTGATCTCAGCTTTGATCTGCTAAGTTGATTCAAAAAGATGCTTGTGCAACTCACCAAACACGCTGAATTTCAGCGAAGTTACAGGCTCATGACGTTAAGCTGCATATGTGGCAAGAACACGCATTTATTCCCATCATCTGTTTTTACTTTTTTGCAATTATGTGCATTTTTTTCCCCCCCCTTCATTTCAACTTTGCATTGTTTCTGAGTTATGGTCTGCATACATGTGTGTCTAACGCATGCCTGATGTTCTGAAGGATTACTATAAATTAATGAATCCAAAGTGTCCAAAAACACATTGAGAAAAAGGCCTTTCGGCGGGGATTCGTTCGCTGTTGCTAGGAGAGAAGCGGGAGGCGTGCCCTGTTGCATAGGAATGGAGAAAACAGCCCGCTGGTTCATGCATCTGAAAGCGTTTAAATCAAACACAGTCACACTTTCCACAGAGCATTACATGCATACCATCAGCCCCTGCTTCCTGCAGACACCTGCTCTTCCTTCAGGGGGCGCCATACAGACACACTCTTCAACCCGGGACGGCTAATCTGAAATCTACGAACAAATTCCTCGTGTTTGGAATTTCCTCTGGAAGTTTTAAAGGGATGCAGATGTTGTTTTCTTGTATCATACGCAAACCACATCATTGAATAATCGCCCCACGCTTAAAGCAAGAGGTTTATGGTGTGTGTCATTGAATGTGTCTTTTGCACTGGGAATGACATTAATTAAGAGGCGTCACGGAATGTAATCCCACCCAAGAGTCACACTCTTCACTGATTCAGCAGCACACACTCCTGGTGGTCCACACCGTCACAACAATCAATGCTTACGAGCAACTTTGTGTTGGTTTTTTTTTGTTTTTTGTTTTTTTGGTGTGTGTCAAATAACACCAACACTCATCTATTTGGGTCAATCCCAAATTTAAAAGAAAAATATTTAAAATCCTTTAAGTAGGTAAACAGTCAGATTTCTCCAGCGGTTGCCAGATATTTTCTCACCATCAAAGCTTGTCGAAGGGGATATTTTTGACAGCATGCAGGCAGTCTGAAAGAAGAAAAATGCATATCACTGGCACACTGAGCTGCATGTTGATTTCATGATCCTGTACTTTGAGGCTATCTGGCTGTGTTTGGAGTGGAATTCTACTTATGAATTTCAATCAGTAGTATGCCGTGGCTTCATGGTGTATTTAATTCAGAATGTGTGATCCTGTTATTATCTTTCTGTAATCACATATGTTTCAACTTTCACTATCCAGCTTAGTTTTTAACCTGAAATCAAGCTATTTTCTTTGAATATGCACTTATTTGCATCATTGCTTCAACATAAAAGATGACTATGCAATGCAGATGCTTTAGTAGTTGCGCTGTACTTATTAATGTCATATTTTTTTCCCATGATATCGTATCACATTGTGTTAAATCGGATCGCACTTCCTCTGTAAATGCTTCACGTGTATCTTTAATGTATCGAATCTTGGGATGCACCGATAATGCGCTGATAATGAACATGGTTTTTGAGCAGCTCGTCAGTGAACAACGGCTCAGTGTGAAGTCACGCACCTGATGGCATTTACCGCTTATTACAGGACCGGCTTGACTAACAAAACACGCAAACATATCGGCCGATCATTATCGGTGCATCCCTAATCGTATGATTATGCTGTTTGAAGATGCGTATCAGATCATCCTCAGTTATGGAGATGCACATCTCTAATACATATATAGCTAAAGGAATAATAAAGCGTGATGATTGATTAAACTATGTGCGCTACAAAAAATTTTGTTCAAATAATTGGAAGTCCTGCTCATTCAAGTAACAAATGGCCCGCTCTTATGTTAAAATAAGGTGCAGAGAAATAAATGTAGTCGTAATACGAATAGTATAATCTGTAGTGTCTTGTGTATTTTGTCAAATTTAGACCTTGTTGGTATACTGTATAAAATTCTGCTTAGTATGCATACTGTTTTCTGCAGCTGTAGCATGTTATTCAGAACAAAGTCTGATATAGCTGTAAAAAATGGCATATTTGACATTGAACTTCCACTCTACCAGAGACTGCATTTCATTGGTTATAAAACGACAAACAAGAAATTCATATCTCCATCAGTAACTGGTCATCTCCTCGAACTCCCCAAGCGGATATTTGACCATGAGCGTTAAGATGGGTGTTAAGACTGCATGCTCACGCGGAAGGCTGTTGTTATTTTTGAACGGTGCGTATTTGCATGTCAGTCGTAAAATGCGCGAGGCTGTTTCTGTGCGTTTCTGGCTCTCTGGGGACAGAGGAATGAGGCACTCCTCTTTTAAGGGCGCTGAAAATTTCAGCTTTGCATTTTCTCTCTGGCTTTAATGTGTTGCCTCTTTTTGGGCCCCAGCTTTGATCTGGTGCTGGATGTGTTATCATTCCGTCATGATGAGCTCATGGAGTGGACGGCCTTTGGCTTCACACTGGTGTGGAGAGGTGTAATCCACCTGGAATCCATATGTCTCTCCTAGTGTGTTTATAGCCCACGTCCAGAGAGACTGAGTGTTGGCCAAGTGTGAGTCTAATGTGAAGATGCTGCGTATATAATCTGGAGTTTGTACAGCTTTTTAGCCAGATGTCTTCACTCAGATGCTCAGTGACTTATAGAATATTTATGATATATTTCAAATTTTTCTTCAGTGCAAAATCAAGCACTTGGTATATCTTGCTCTTTCTATCAGAATGCATAGATTGACTCCAATTTGGGAATCAATTAAGGTAATATTGGTTAAACTGGATTTCCTACAGAATATTTTGTCCTTTTGTGTATTTTCTTTATGTAATAAAGTGTGTATTGTAATATTTTACTCATGAGCAGTTTATTTTTTTTCCATTAGGAATCATGGTAGTTCTGATTGGAGCTGGTAGCTTTGTTTTTGGTAAAATAAATTAGGGTTGGATATAAATCTTTATAATTATGATTGACTTGGCTTATTATGAATGATTATTCTTTTATGTTAGTTTCCTAATTTTTGGGATCTCTTCTTGTGAGCGCTTAGAAAGATATTTTGTTGGCTTTGATTAAAAATGTAGTAGCACAAGTTGGGATTTGGGAAGTCTGATATTTCTTCCTTTTCATGACTCAAAAATGGGTGTCCCCCCACATTTGCAATTTCTTTTGCATGACATTTACGAATATCAAAGTTTTTGTAAGACGTATATTGCAGAAAACTGTTGTTGATATGTGTATTTTTATCCTTATTATTATTATTTATTTAAATGTAAATGTAAAAAATAATGAAAATTTTAACATACTCTTTAAAAAGGCTTGTTTTTCGTCTTCCCCAACACATTTGCTGTCACTAATGTGTCAATGTAAATCTACAGCCTTTCAGGGAAATATTTGTTCTTTTTTTTTAGTACATCCAAAGTGGGTTTATTGTGGCATATGTCACAGGTCAGGTGCTTTGAAGGTCGTGAGCACAGGTTCTTTGCGGCCACGAGTGCCAGAAACTCAGGCGTCGGACGGGTTGAACGCAGCCTGGATGAAAATGAATGGGTGCGTTTGTGTGGCCATAGCATTTGAATTAGCAGCATCTCCAGTCTTATTTACAGTACAAGCTCCCCATCGAAGCGTCCTGCTCTCCACATTGGAGGCGTCCTGTGGTTAAGGAGGTTTGGAAAATTTACCCTCCTGTCTGACTTGTGGCTAGGCGGAAGCACTGTCGCCCTTTCCTTAAGTCCCTTCCTTCTTCTTTTCCCCCAAAAAATCCCCTTAAAGAGTGCAGGATGAGAAGGATTTCCTCTGGTTTGACGGCACATCTTTAATTTGAGTCTGCTCGTCTTCCACTCTTCTCCGAGCACAAACCCCAGCCAAAGCCGACGGCCTCTGTGGAGCTGGCATTCCCCTTTCCCTGCCGCGTTGCTTTATTTGTCCTTCCCCGTTCTGCCTTCTCATCTCACCCCTCTCTGTGACGGATGGTGACGGACTGTCTGCTCGGCTCTTCTCTACTTCCACACCCTTGGTCAACCTTTGTTGTGTTTTCATAGCAGTACACCTACATAGAAAAACCGTAAGATGAACCTTTGCCTTCTTGAAACTTGATGATGCTCACTTATAGATCTTATTATGAACCGTAAGAAAAAATAGGTACTGGTCATTTTCTGCCAGGACATTGAACACAGTGTGTAATTTATAATATGTATACACCATCTATGAAAAATCAAACATATTAACCTTTTTGTTAAGCGTAGATCTAGTGTAGTATACTTTCCCTAATGGGCAGTACTTTCATCTGTTCTCAAACCAAGGCAGTATTCAGTTACATGTGTTGTTTATTACTGAATACACTATTTTTGTTTGGTTTGGCCAGTTGTTCTTAGCTTCAGGATACAACTTTTCATACCAAGTGTTTAATCAATGAAGTTCTATACCAAAAGTATGTACTACACAAAACAAAACAACTTAAAATCAAACTGTAATATTATCAAAAGTATATTTGAAATGCAAAGGACCAACACTATGTAAAACTATTAACATAACAGGCCAAACAGGTGGATTTAGGTTTTTGCATTCATAAGATCAAAGCAGATAGATAAAGACTGAAGTTCAGTTTTAGAACTTGACATGACACCTTAAAATGTGTGGCATGATGTGACCCCACTGCTGTAGGGTCTCAGTGATGCTGGAGCCCATCTCAGCATCATGGGAGCACCCTGAATAAATGGACAGTAGTTGAAAAATCCTAATCATAATGTTTCATAATCTATGAACTAGTAATGTGCGTCTTTGAAGAAGTCTTATCCACCATTAAAGGGTTATTTCACCCAAAAATAAACATTTTGTCATGAATTACTCACCCATGTGTCGTTACAAACCTATAAGACCTCCGTTCATCTCCAGAACACAAATTAAGATATTTTTGATGATATTAGAGAGAAAAAAGTTTGCAAAAAAAGTATTCTGAAGTTGATTCACTGATGTCACATGGACTTTTTTTACTCGTGTTTTTACCACATTTTTGGACCTGGGATCATTTCAGTTGTATTGCTGTCTATGGAGGGATAGATGGCTCTCTGATATCATCAAAAATATCTTAATTTGTGTTCCGAAGACGAACAAAGCTCTTATGGGATTGGAACGACACAAGGGTGAGTAATTAATGACAGAATTCTCAAATTTGGGTGAACTAACCCTTTAAACCTCTAGTTGTACTGCAGATTCAGTCTAGGGGTCAGTCTCATCACTGATGTCACATGGACTATTTTACCAATGTCCTTACTACATTTCTGCACCTGGAAACATTTCCATTGCATTGCTATCTATGGAGTGTCAGAAAGCTCGCTAATTTCATCAAAAAATGTCTTAATTTGAGTGCTGAAGATGAATGAAGGTCTTATGGGTTTGGGTAAACTAACCCTTTAAACTGTACGACTATGAATGGGATTTGTACACAAATACAGTGAAAGCTCCCATGTATAGACGGTGCCTATAAGGTACAGTATACTGTGTAGTCACTAGACTAGATTTGCAATGGGGTCCCTCAAGTTCCTCTGAGTTCCTCTGTGGACTGAAGCAGACCTCATACCTTGTCTCCTTCATTTTGCAGTCTATATGGCCAGTAATTTACAATATTAACACAAACAAGGTTGTCTATACTGCAAAAGAAATAACGTACAGCAACATTGTATCATGAATTTATCATTCAAGAATTGCTTGGATAATGAAAAGTGCCTTATTGACAGGTGGTTAGAAGGGAAGGGTTGTTTGATGACATCAAACATACAAAAAAAAAAGTCAGAGGCAAAGTAAGGCTTTTTTGTTTTCTTTGGAATAGTGTTCACTGATCAAATCTTCATAATGAAACCCAGAGCGCATATAAAGAAACTGAAACTGAGCAGTTTTGGTTTCATGTTGAGTGTGAAACAAATTTGTGTTTGCTGTTGGTATTTTTTACAATTAAAACAGACAAATAGAAATTAACCACTAACTAAAACCTCTAACTCGCTAACTAATCCTCTCATCCTCCTTCTTCTCTCTGGAATGTCTCAAAATGTTCAGAGAGAGCTATTTTTGTGGCTTCGCCTTTTTCTTGTTTCTTTCTTGTTTAGACGCCTGTTTTTTCTTTTTCTTTCTTTCTTTCAGTGTTTTTTTGTCTGCTGGTTGCTCCACATCAGAGATGAGCAGAAGTCTCTTTTGTGTGTGCTCTGCCCTGAAGGCATTCATGTTGCAAGACAGATTAATAATTACAGACTACACAACAGTCAGGGAGAAACAATTTCTAGATCTTTTGATGTCAAACATGAGAGAGACCAAAATTACACAGAAAGAGGCCATAGAAAAAGAAAAAAGGTCCCCAACTTTTTTTTTTTTTTCTTTTTGCGTTTGTTTTGTTTTTAATTTCCTCTTATTGTTATGCCTGTTTTGTATGTGTACACTAAATGAGGCGATGACTAAAGAAGGATGTCATTCTCTTGAGCTAATGAAGAAAGTGTTTTATATATACAGTACAATATGTATTTTGTACATATTTGTAATGTTTTGTGTAAAAACAAACAGTATTACTGAAATGTTATGTTTTACATATGTTTTTGTTTGTTGTTTTGTAACTAAAAAATGTCTCATATCACAGCTTGTGACATTTTAATTCACATTTCCTCTTTATTATAGTTAATTCGGTGGCTTTTGGATATGCCGGTTAGCTTGTTTGATGAAGTACTAATATGTAGTTTCACAGGCCCTGGTGAATTGTTCTCTCAATGAAAAGTAATTACCACAGTAATTACACTCGTTTGAGGGAGGGCGAGATGTGCCACACACACACACATGCACGGATATAGACAGTGAAAGCAGGTTGACAAGCTCTTTGTAGCAGTCTGGCTTGCATCTGACAGCTCTTTTGGCGGTTGTGTCTCAGCGTTGTTGTCAGACTGAGATGCTGTTTGTTTTGCGTCGACACACATTTGTGCACGGAGATGGGCGCTGAAGTTTTCTGTGTGAACATAAAATGCTTCCCCAATCAGCTGATAAAAAAAAAAAAAATAAGTGTAAAGCACAACATGCTGCTTTTACGTGACATGTTTTCCGTCTCAGCTATCTTAGAGCGCATGAAACAAAGCTGAGTGAGGAGAACTTTCACTCTAAGAATAATACAAGTGCATACACAGGGTTGACCCAATTTGTGTGGTTTTAGGGATAAAGAGGAGCAGCTGGTTCGTCTTCGGGACAGTCAGAGGCTTCAGGCCCAGCAGGCTGAGAATGCGCTGGAGAACTTTAAGAAGCAGGTGGAGCTCAGCTCAGAGAAGACCTACGCTGACATGAAGCAACAAGTGAGTCAAGGGCACTTACAGTTGACCCTGTGTCACAAGGTTTATAAAAAAGCGATGCTCTGTCGAGCTCACGATATTAGCCTCAGCCACAGACCGCACACTCTGACACACATTCTGACTGAAATCCAAATCACCTGTTTTTGGCTATTATGCAGCTTATGATGTCATGTTCACAAGTTCCCAGATTACTAGATTGAGCACTTCTACAGGAAGTGCTAATCACTGTGAGTTAATGGTCTCGGCCCCACTTTATATCAACTATGTAATTACATTAAAACTAATAAATGGTTTGTTGCAATGTACTTATGGTGCTCATGCTGTAGGTAAATTAATGACAAGTTGACACGTCTGGTTAGGTTTAAGAGGGAGGGTTAAGGTTTAGAGGTAGGGTTGCCAGTGTCACTTATAGGAAAGTATTTTTTTTTAAATATAAGTACAATGTAAAAACATGTGCACAATAAATGTTAAAGAAATTAGTATAAAGCATCATATATTTAATAGTGATGCACTATAATTTAAGTAACTGAAAATATTCAATCTTTATTGTTATGTGATTATTCAGTGTCCGTAGCTCATTAGGCAGCAGAAATAAATAAATCTTGAGTCAGCATTTCACTAAATATTAAATGCACAAATTACATATTTATTATATTTTTGCTTAACTTGTTAATGTAGTGTTCATTATTTAATGTATATTTCAATAAATCTTTAATAAAGGTAAGTTTTTATTTCAGCCAATGAAAATGTTTACATATTGGTTTTAGATTGTAATAGAAACAATGATATAATTAACAATTGTATATAAATCATGCATAATACATTTTTACATAATTTTAAGTGTTAAAAAAATGTTGTTTTCAGCCAAATATGTTTCAAAAATGCAAGCAAATGCATGTTTCTGGGTTATATCCAATAGCATAATGCATTTACATAAGAATTGTGTGTGTATTTTTTAATTTATTTTCTTTGAGCAATCAAAGTTTATTGAAAGTTATGACCTCCCCTACACTGTGACATCATGTAACATTCAACAGTTGCGAGTATTTAAGCACCTTGACTCATTTGTCATTTGTTGTAACTGATTTGTTTTCTTTATTATTTTGCGAGAGAATATAAAGGAGAATTATTTGGGACCTAGTACAGTACTAGCTATTAATAAACATTCATTAGAAGTTTATTGAGGTAAAAGCTGTAGTTACTACTTAATAACTACAGAACTTGTGTGAATATTTTGTAGGGTTTTGCTGTTGTCTACTACAAAGCTACACATTGATCATTTTGTTTTCATTATTAGCAATGCTGTAAAAATTTACATTTTTAAGAATGCGAGGAAAACCTCAAGTGGTAATTTCATTCTTACGAAACATAAAACCATCAAATTTACCCCAACTTAGATTCCGCTTATGAAATCTGATTGTGACTGGTTGCTTCACAATTCAGTCATAGTCTCTTTCTGCCTAAATGTGCGTTCTTAACCAGAATAAACTGCAATCTGCCAGCAGAATTTAGGCGGAAAATCTGAGACATTCTTTTACTGATATCACTGTGCAATTGAGTTCAGGGTGTATTTGATCTGTGGATTGTTCCAGGGAGTCCAGACAGCAAGCGATCAGTACTGCAGACTGGATCATAAATCATACCTCTCACAGGATGTCACTGCATTCCTCCATATGGGCAGCGAGCATCTCTCAGACGACAATTCATGTCATTAAACAGCTTCCAACGTGACCTAATAGTTAGCACATGTGCTCTAATGCATGGAGTTGTGGTGCTTATGTGGGCAATGCAGGTTCATCTGACTCACAAGGTGTGTTGATCTCATTTCCTCATACCTTAAATATCAAAAAGGCCAAAAAAGATTACGAAGGATCTCTATTATCCTCCTCAGCTGTGTTCAAAAGCTTTGAATCGGAAATCAGCAACCACTTACTTGGTATTAGATGAGCAAAACGATTTCATTGTTAGTCATCAGAAATAGTTACTCATCCTGACATGTATGCTGTATGACTGTTTGTACATTCACCATTTCCATCATAACAATCCACCCCCCCCCCCCCCCCCAACCAGCGGTGTTCAGTCTGTCCCATCAATACAATACACATGGCTGCAGCCTCACATCACATCCTGCGCACAGATGCTGAAGCGGGCCGCTACGGCGCCACCCGGGTTCACTACCACAGCTGCATCCAATGTGTGCACAACCAAACATTCACGCTATTGTTACCTAGCTGTTAAAAGCCTCTTATTTAGATTTATATAGCCTCCAGATAACAAAATTCATCATTCAAATTTGTCATTTGGTTTACTTCCTTAATAAATATTTCTGGTATTGTTGTGAATGATTCATGAGCGCACATTTCATAAAGAAACCATATTAAAATAAATACAATTGAATTATAATCACAATCAATGACTGAAATCACTGATACTTTGATATCATGTTTTTTACAGTTTATTTAGGTTTAAGATTATTTTAGAAAATGCAGCCCTGTTGGATAACATCAAATTTGCTTTATATTACTTCACTCAGAAGATGATTATTTAGAGTATGTACTGTACCTTTAAGATTTAGCAACTATTCATGTAGTTAATATATAAAGATTCAAAACTACTGCAGTTGTTAAATGCTTATTTCTTGTGAAAGTTTGTGTCACGATCCTGATACTCTTTTGTTAATGGAGACATGTAAATGTTAAAAACACACCACAGCCGTTCTTAGCACATGTGCAGTGGAGGCTACATCCATCTGCTTTTCTTCAAAAAGACTCCCAGTCCTGTCATCAGTACTCTTATGAACTAATGTAGAAAAACAGAAACTCGTCTCATGTCATTCCACTGAACACTAGCTAGAGGAAAGCCTCAGCATACAAACTACGCAGAAAGATAAAGTGTGTATTTTCTTTTTTCAAACAGTCCCATCCCATTGGATCTATCAATTCTGCTTTGTTGATCTGGTCAAGATCCTCTCATACATACTGTATGCACATTAAACCAATTGCATAGTATTGTTTATCCTCCACTGTCCAGTTTATTTGACAGCAGATTTCTGTTGACAGAAGTTTCCTCTTCTGAGCATCAGACAATGCCTTGATGGTGAAAGTCAGAGATATGCGAGTTGGAGTAAGGAAATACGATATTTGATTTTACACTGATTTCCTGATACTTTCAAAGTGAAACATCCATGAGTGGCACTAAAAACAAGTTCAGTTTTATCTGAAACAGATTTTTGTGTTCACTATCAAGCAAGTTTACCATGTCAGGAAAGCCATACATATGCATCCGGTTATGTGATGCATCCATCAAAATGTACTTGTTGTACTATGCACCACAGTAAGTGTTTTCAGTTCATACAATGCATTTTTTAACTTTATAAATCAATAATCTGTAATCATAATTAGCATGGAAATAAATTAAATATGTTGGTGCATTGGAAACTTTTTTGTAGCCTAGGTTTTGAATAGTAGGAATACCCCAACATCCACTATTTGATGGAGCCCGACATTATTTTCTGTTATTCTGTGTGCTTATGTGCGATCGGTAATAAGGTTCCCACAGGAAGTTTTAAACAGGCTTGCATTAGGCATGTTGGCACAGTGTGGGCAGAGTTCTTCTGGAGCATTGCACTGGGCAGACTGTGAGTGTGTGTGTGTGCGCGTGTACTAATGGTCATGTAGTTGTGGGCGAGCGTTAGGGGATGCTAAAGCTCTCGCTGGACTCAGAGCTGCTGCCCACATCCTGCTCATGTTCTTTCTGATTCACCTTTCTCTTTCCACCCTGTGTCTCCAGCGATCATCATCTGTCCAAGATTCAGCCCACATCAAAGTGTTCGCTCTTTTTTTCCTGCCACCCCCTCTCTTTCTTTTTTTTGCTGTCCATTTGCATTCATCTGTTTGTAACAACATCATAGAAAAAAACGTCCTCTGGATAATCGGCTGTGGCCTTGACTTACACATGCTAAATGTAGAGTATCTTCAGCCAGATAAGAGAGCGAATCCATTGTTCTGATATATATGTGCATACATACAGTACAATCATATTACCTTCAAATATATTAATCATTAACCACATGGTATTATATAGTATAATACAATCAAAAACATGACCAGCACTCATAAATAGAGGGAGTCACACAAACACTGTCATGGTAACACACACACAAAAATAATTCATATATATATATATAAAACACCAAAAGGTTCAATCCATTTTACATGAACTATGTTGATGTTTGTGTCCTGGGTAGTTTTAATTTGAACTGTATTCATTGTGTTTTCTGCTTTCAGATGGAGAAAGTAGAGGCTGATCTGATTCGCTCTAAATCACTACGAGAGAAACAGTCTAAAGAGTTCAGTTACCAGTTGGAGGAGCTGCAGCAAAGATATGAACAGAAGGTCAAACTTTTCTTCAAATCCATTTACGTTACATTAAGTGTGACTAACGATTTACCTTTTGGTAGACATGTAGAGGAACAAACCGTTTGCTCAGACTGCAGCATTATTACGCTCAGTTCGTATTCAAATGAAAACATCTAGATGATTCCTCTAGATGACTGGATGGGGTGATGCAGATTAAAAAATTGATTTACTTTCACATTTTAAGATCCCTTATCATATTCCATTCAGTCTCCCCTTCCTCCTGATAAAAAATTTAATGTGTTCATTATTTAATCAAAGTCTTGCAAATTGATTAGATGCTGTCTTTTTAGGGTTTTACTGACCAGCAGGAATGTGTCACTTATCTTTTCTTGTTTCTTTTTAGCAATTGCAAATATTGAAATCATCTCACAATCTTATCAGTATATTGCTTATCAGTATATATACAGTGTATATATATATATATATATATATATATATACTGAGTACGGAAAGTATTCAGACCCCCTTAAATTTTTCACTCTTCGCTAAATTGCAGCCATTTGCTAAAATCATTTAAGTTCATTTATTCCTCATTAATGTACACACATCAACCCATATTGACAGAAAAACACAGAATTGTTGACATTTTTGCAGATTTATTAAAATAGAAAAACTGAAATATCACATGGTCCTAAGTATTCAGACCCTTTGCTTAGTATTTAGTAGAAGCACCCTTTTGATCGAATACAGCCATGAGTCTTTTTGGGAAAGATGCAGCAAGTTTTTCACACCTGGATTTGGGGATCCTCTGCCATTCCTCCTTGCAGATCCTGTCAGCTTGGATGGTAAACATTGGTGGACAGCCATTTTTAGGTCTCTTCAGAGATGCTCAATTGGGTTTAAGTCAGGGCCATTCAAGATCAGTCACAGAGTTGTTGTGAAGCCACTCCTTCGTTATTTTAGCTGTGTGCTTAGGGTCATTGTTGGAAGGTAAACCTTCAGCCCAGTCTGAAGTCCTGAGCACTCTGGAGAAGGTTTTCGTCCAGGATATCCCTGTACTTGGCTGCATTCATCTTTCCCTCGATTGCAA
>JAUCMS010000011.1:155443-170704 GCA_032357445.1 Enteromius radiatus | reverse complement strand
TGGAAATTAGGTGCTGGGCGTCCAGCCAGAGGAGAACTGGCCCCAACTAAGCCTGGTTTCTCCCAAGGTTTTTTTTTTCCCCACTCTCTCAGGGATTGGGTTTTGGTTTCTTGCCACTGTCGCCTCTGGCTTGCTTAGTTGGGGGCACCTCATTTCTAGTGATCATCGTCGTTTTGATTACAGAGACGGTCTCTGCATTTAATAAATAAATAGTTGAATCTCGTCAATTTTCAGTGCTTTGCTACAATCTGTATTGTTAAAAGCGCTATATAAATAAAAGTGATTGATTGATTGAGAAACGCTAAAATTCTAACTAATTTCCAGGTTTTGGTCATTTACACAAGAGCCAATCGTGAGTCTGTAAACAGTCTGCCTACATTAGGTTTACAATGTGAAAATTTAAGACGTTATTTCTGTCAGATTATAATGCTGATTTGATATGTGTTATCAAAATGTGAGGTCTGCAAGTAGTTTTTGAGGTTTCAGTATTTCCCCATTCAATTAGAAAGGAGCTGTAGTTGCATGACTGAAAATAGCAGCCCAAGTGTGTTCCCAAGATGACCACAGAGTGAACTGCATTTCCTTGAAAAAGACTGGTTCTAGTAAGCTACACTGTGAGTAGCACTGATTAGATTTCCTGATCTCTCTCTTCTTCTGTTTAACTGTTTCTTAATTTCTTTCTTAATGTCTATACCATGTTCGCCGTTTATGATCAAAAGCACCAGTCTGATCAGTGTTTTATCAGTATGAATGAGTTAAATCTGCAGGGTCTGACAGGATAGATACTGAAATGATGTGCAAGTGTGGAAATGATACCAGCTGCTGAAAGCTTCAAATAAGCTCATAAATGAAACAATCTTTCCAGACCTGCATGTATCATGTGTTTCCCACAGTCTGTAGATCATTATGAATACTACAGTGTGACATGGATATACAGTGTCAAAATGATCTCAAAACATTCTCAGTACTTTCCTGAAATAAAAACTGACCTTTAGAAACATGGTTTTCTCTACCATGTTAGCACAATATCTCTTAACAGCTGTGTTTTAAAGGGATTTTGCTCATATGGCAGGCTATTCATTTTTATCTTTAAACTAATTTTTTTCAGGTCTTAAAAAGTTTTAGATTTGATTTTTTGAATTCTGCACAGATGTAGCTTTGTACATTTGTTCATAGCAGACTTGTTATATTTTAAAGTTTACCAATTGATGCAAGATTTTGTGGGGTTTGCATACACATGTGCACCCTTCAGAAACCAAAGTGCCCCCCATATAACAAATCCAAATTTAACCCCTGATTAAATGCTTGTAGGATGTTTGTGTTTTTATATAGACCTATAAAAACCTAAATAATTTAATTGGTATTTTTGATTGATATATTTATTTATTCTTTTGCTTGTAATTAATAATTAGACTTGGACTCGACTCAGACTCGAATTAGGTGGACTCCAACCCAACACTACAGAACACTATTTAGAGTCCTATGGCCTGTTCCTTAAAACAAGTTTACCAAATAAGCCAGGCTTATTTCAGTTAGTCTGACTCATTTTGTAACAAATCTACTGACAAATAATAAGCCTGGCTTGTACTCTAATCTTGTTTTATGGAACAGCCCCCTAGTCTTAGAGGAGACTTGCGTGTGTTGTTAATATAAACTTGTGTGTATTTGATCGTTTAAGCACAAAATGACATGAAGGAGAGCTTAGTTTAGTACTACATGCCGTGTGACCGCCTAATTAGCCTAACTGTTTGGTCTCCTTTAATTTCGTGAATCCATCATCCAGTAAACCAATATATTTATGTTTGTGATGTATACAGGACTTCTCACGTAAACTCACTTTCATCTGTCCTTGCCCATTTTTTTTGTTTCTTTTTTGATAATCCATTACACTCAGATATACAGAACAATACAGAAGAAGAGATCTGGCACTGCTTCCATCTCAATGCATCATAATTAAAAATATTATGTTTGTAAAAACTAAAGAAAATGGCATGTAATTGCAAGATGCTTTTTTTTTAATGGAGTCACTTACTAACTTTACCTTTGCAAAGTTATATTAGATATTTCTGCTATGATATTGGAAGCCAGTAAACACATATGTGCCAGTGATCTCCTGATCTCTCTTTATGAGTGAGTTTTAGACTGACACATGGTTCAGCTGATATTAGAAGCATAATGAAGTCTAACTGGCTCTATCAGTCAGGGATTGTCCAGTTTCTATGTGTGTTTCTTCACCCAAAACCTTCAGTGTGCTCAGCGGTCCAAGTCCAGAGTGTTAACTACTGTTAATGAAAGTCTAATTAATGACTGACTACTTGATGTAAGTCCAGACACATGTATAGCATTACTGATAAGACAAAGAGAGAGAGAGAGAGCAAAGAATGGTTCAGTAAAGAATGGTTCGCACAGCCTGTGTGTGTTTGGACGGTAAGAATAAGCGTGTCACACACTGGCATTGTTGCCAAGTCGCTCACTTCAAAGGCGGATTATGAAAGCTGAAGGGCTTGAGACAAAAAAGAGCAGAAAGAAACATCAAAGTGTGGCGCGTTTGAATGCAATAATCCCAAAACAGTTGTTCTGATTGCGCTGTCTGCTATCAGATGTCTCTGTTGCTCATATTGCTTAAGATTAAACTCTTGTTTGTTTGTCAAGTCTCCTAAAGTCCCACTTTCTCCACCCGAAAGCCTGCTTGTGAAATCCTTTCTTCTCTCTTTAATCGGCTGTGCTCCATATGTCTGTATAAGGCCCAAAATAGTGCTGTCAGACTATATGTGTTACCGCTGTGCAACTTTTTCTTTCTTTTCTCCTGATTTGCCCTCATAGCAAGCTTCTAAAAACATGTACAGCATTCAGGACTTCTTGTTGATGGCATGTGCTTGTGTAGAAGCCACAAGTCAGTATGAGTTCAAAAAACAAAGTTGTGAGTTAGGTTTAGTTGCTGAATCTTCATTGAAGTACTACGCTACCCACAATCCTAGAGGGAGATCCACCAATCAGAGATTTTGCTGTCGCCATAATGAATTGTGGACGAGTTGTGGTCAGATTTGAAGGCAGTTTGAGGCTTTCTTACATTTGTTAATATGTGATTTTGTGCAGGAGCAGATAAATTATGTACAATACAAAGAAAAAGACTTTTAGTGGTGTTTATACATACAATATGATTTACATGACTCTTAATTGAAGATTTGTTTTACTGCCTGTGGAGAAAATGAAAAGGAAACAAACTTCCAGAAAGAAGGCCTCTGCTCACAGTGTGAATGATGGTGGGTTTTTTTTTTCATTGTAAGGCTCTATGCAAATGCTGCGGAAGTTGTATTGTAGTTGTATTGTTTGTAAAGGCACATCTATGATGCCTTAAAATGTTGCCTAGGTAGGCTGCTGACTTGCTGTTGAAACAGAGAATGTGTATTTTTCATGTCCTGCTGTTTTTCTTCTTCTGTCTGATTGACAGAAGCATGTGCTCCAGCAACTAGTTTGCAGATGTGACTGCGGACGTCCTTTCAGATACGTATCTGTGATCAAAGCAGTTCAGCTACATTGTGACTCACCTTGGTGCAGTTGTGTTCCTGCACACAGATGACAGGGAAGGGCGCGTGTGCTGGTCCGGTTTCAACCCCCCCTGCTCAAACCCAGCAGTCCCATCATGCACAGCTGCTGTTTAAGCCTGGCTTTGCTCTCGACTTCTGCTGCCATGCCTGGCTGTGACATCAACAATAGCTCCCCACCTCCAGTGTCAAACCACAGCACTTTGATCAGTGCCTCCATCACCGCAGGAGCCCTGCCATGCTGCACTCTTGCTCTGACATCACTCACTCAGCATGCGACAAATCTCGCAGTGCCACATGCATCCGGCCCGCATGTGGCATGTGTCATTCTGATGCTGACTTTTTCTATTTATAATGGACAGGAGCACAACGTAAGATATGTTCATGCTTTGACGTCACGGCCAGCTTTATGTTTATTAGCCTGCTCATCTAATCTAGAATGGAATTTTTTTTGTGTGGTTTTGTGGTTGACACAGATGTTCCTGAAAAGGGCTGTTCACACCAAGAACTATAATTATAACTATTACTATAAAGGTAACAACATTAGCATCCACACCAGTGGACGATTTTGTAGGTTTATTATAAGCACACTATACACTTGCATAAATAAATAAAAATAGCACAGCAGTTTGCATGAAATTATGACAAATTCGAATGGAATTACATTTACTACATTGAGTGAGAAGAACATAAACATGTATTTTTAAGTTGATTAGCTCCAAATAATAGATTTGGGAATGGATTTGTGGTCCTCGCACAAACTTATTTCGCATGTTTATTTAATGAGCCGGTGAGATGTTACATGTCACTGTCATTGCAGTGTTTACTTTCATGTGGTTTACTCTTGATAACCACAAAAACATAACAGAAACTCTTTTAATTGTCAAACATAACGGCATTAAACAGTTCTTTCCCTTTATTAAAAACACTTAATTTCAGCATTTACTCTGCTTATCCAGGACTGTGCAAAGCATGCTGGAAGCTAGAAACCCACTGGCTGATTTATTATAATTTATTATTAAAAAAAATGAATTAACGTAGTAATTTGAGTTCAAATTATGCATAAAATTAAGTCAATGTAATTATCAACATTATTACGTCAACTGAACTTGAAAGGTTTAATTATATTTGAATTTTTAACTTGTAACTATATATTTTGAAGAAAGAATCAAACCACTGGGATTGGGGCAACTGGCCAGAACACACTAGCAGCTACATATAAATGCATTGGAAATCAACAAGGACACTATAGCAATTCCAAAGCAACACGTCGCTGGCAACTGTTCAGGTCACACTTGAGCCATGGCAGTGAGTTTTGTACAAACAAACACCACATTTTCTTTAGAATATGTAAAATCCAGCAATCAGACTGCGGCAGATGATGTTGAAATGATACTTTCCATCGCGCAGGTGCAGCTTTCCATTGCTAGTCCTGGCCTCTAATTGATTCTTTCATGTGTGCTCATGTGTTCATTTGAGGTTGGGGGTGGATGTGTGTATTCTCAAGGCTATCTCAAATGCACACACACACACACACTTCTGCTGTATGATGTGTGTGAGGCAGCAGCACGTTAAAACACGTCTGATGAGAGAATGCGTCCTGACATGCGTTACTCTCTGACTCGTACAGCAGCAGCTTTATTAAAACAGAGACAGATACAGGAGAGTACAGGTGTGTTTGTCAACTGCTTGATTGTTTATATCATTGCAAAATATAATTGCCCAGGATATATAAACATATCCAACTTTATTTGCATGCATGCAGCATACTCACGTAAAAACTATAGAAAATATGGTAACACTTGAGTATCATGCATATTATTAACATATTGGGTCTTTGTTAGTATTTATAAAGCACATATTCTGCTTGACCATATTGTACACCCCTTACCCTACACCTAAACATAACAAATACCTTAATAACTATTAATAAGCAGCAAATTATGAAGTTCATTGTGGCAAAAGTCGTAGTAACTGGTTTATTAATAACCTTAAAACCGTAAAACTACACGATTGCTTATATTATCTCAAAATATAAGCCACATTATCGCCCAGATTTAATCTGGTAAATGCAACTATAAGGCATGAAGATATTAAGATTATGATTTTCTGTGAAGTTGCTTCCAAACAATGCGTATGATGAAAAGCATTTTGATTGGTTTCTGCTGACAGAACTCATAAACATGTGAGCACAGGTATCAGTACTGAGTGACACACCACTAATGTTCATCGCTGCTTCAGTAGCACACTAATTTAACTGCTTACGATTGTTTTCATTCCAGCTGCAATCAATTACACTTTTCAAATTAAGCATGATTACTATATATAGTTAGTAGTATTTGCTAAGACTAATGCTATTCTTTATGCTTTGTATTATAATTAACTTGTTTTTGTGCTCCAGGCATAAATGATTCCTCATATCATGTGACTTTAAAGAGATTATTTTTTAGGCTAAATATTTGTGCCTAGTAATTCCATTCTAACACAAAAGAAGATACCTCAGTCCCTCATATTAGTTTTTAACTACTATCTACTATGTCTAAATAACGGTGAGTAAGGTTAGTGTGGTATGGTTAGGTTTAAGGGTAGTTAGTTACATTAACATATTTAAAATATATTTTGTGTTCCCCAAAAGAAAAACAATCATACAGGTTTGGAATGACATGAAAGTGGATATTTCTGGGTGAACTAAGCCTTAAACTTTGATTTTTATCTTTTTTTCTGTCTGCTCAAGTTCAAGCCCATGGCGTCTGGAGCGAATGCGTCCTGTTTTTCCCTCATTCTTTCTCTGACCCTGCCATGACCTCTGAGCTGTGCGCGGTTCTCGTTCAGTGCCGTCATATGCTTTAGGTTTGACACAGACTCTTACAGCCACAGGAATGATGAGTTAGCAGATTTGAGTGAGATAACCTTCATTTGCTTTGCCTTGGTGTGTGTGTGTGTGTGTGTGGAAGGGGGGTTTGGGAAGAGGGTAGCTGATAAACGAGTGGATGAGGGATGGGGCAGATTCCCAGAACCCTTTGAACCCAGTATCAGAGGAAGCAGCATGTGATAACGTCCCAGTGGCCTGCGTGAGAAAGTCAAGCCTCGAAAAGTGCAGCTCTCACCCCCACATGCTTCTGTACATTACACGCTGTCAGACAGCCCTTACCCCCAGTCTGAGCTTAACACATTTAGTGTCCCTTCTTTTGACTGTTTTTTTCATTGAGGAAGCAATAAAGATGCATACAGCCAATGTAATTAAAAGAATCTGTCATTTAAAGTAAAAAAAAAGAAAAGCAGTAACACTTTAGAATAGGTAACACTATTATACAACTTTTCCTCAATAAATTCTTAATTTGCTGCTCATTAATAGTAAGGTAGTTGTTAAATGTATGATTAAGGATGTAGAATATAGAATAAGGCTTAATTACTACTAATAAATGGCTAATATTCTAGTAATATGCATGCTAGTTAGCAGCTAGTTAAGAGACCCTAAAATAAAGTCTGTGTAAATAAATATGTACAGTAGAAAAGCATGGTGTACATTCAGACCAAGTTGCCAAGTAGTAAAGAATCTCCAGAATGATCGTTTCACGGGATATCAGATATTTTCCAACTGTACATGATACCTAACATCTGCTTATGATAGAGAGGAAGATTTACACAAAATTTGCCTTCTTGCAACAAGTGAACAAAACTTAGTTTATAGATTTTACTCATGAAGTGTTTTAGCTCTCTTTCTTTCAGTGTTTATTCAACACATGGTTACTGTGGTAACCATGTGTACATACTGGTAACACTATTACTATTACTATTAACTAACTTAGCATTTATATTACTAGCATATTGGCTGTTTAATTAGTACATATAAAGCACATATTAATGTCTTTTTCTCCATGACCATATGTGACCCTGGACCCTGTCATAAGGTTAAATTTGACATTGTAGATTGAGATGACTAAATAAGCTTTCTATTGATATATGATAGGACAATATTTGGCCGAGATACATCTATTTGAATATCTGGAATCAGAGGGTGCAAAAAAAATCTAAATACTGAGCAAATAACCTTTAAAGTTGTCCAAATTAAGTTTTCTTAATGCATATTACTAATCACAAATGACATTTTGATATGTTTACACTAGGAATTGTACAAAAAATCTTCATGGAACATGATCTTTACTTAATTTCCTAATGATTTATGGCATAAAAGAAAAATCAATAATTTTGACCAATACAATATATTTTTGGCTATTGCTACAAATATACCCCAGCGACTTAAGACTAGTCTTGTGGTCCAGGGTCACATATTTAGATCTGTTAATATAACCTATACCTAAACTTAACAACTTACTAGCCATTAATTATGAGCAAATTATGAGTTTATTGAGACAAAGGGTATAGTTAGCTAATAGTGAGTTCGGTTGCCTAATTTTTCCCCTGCCGTGCAAAAATAATATTGACTTTAAATAATTGTAGAACATCTCTCCGCAAAAGGCTGTAATTCTTCACTGTGAATTGCTTATGGTTAGGGATATTTTCACATCATTAACTTTAAATCATCAACCACAACAGTTCTTGTTTTTTTTTCTTGTTTTCTTGTTTTCAGCAATAGAAATACACAAGAAAAATCTCCTTTTTTTCAGATGTTGTAGTATATCAGTTTCACAAGGGCGGTTTAAGCAGTTTACATTCATATTTTCTATTTTCAATCTCAAAAGACTTCCAAGGATCAGGTCTGTTTTAATTACACCGCACTGGACCCTTTTTTTCTCCCACAGACTGGCTCTTGTGTGTTTGTAGTTTGCTGAAGGATTTGTGAAGGACGTGTTGGCATGCTCAGCTCTTGGCACGGGAGAGTTGTGGATGGTATTGAACTGTTATTGTTTGAAAGCAGCAGTCACTGTGTCAGAACCACAGAACACCAAAGCAGAAAGGAAATAAAGCAAGCCCTGTGTAGCTCAAACACAGCTTTTACAAACCCAATATCTGCCTCATAAAGAGTCACAGGGGCGCTGCCAGAGGAGAATATGTCTTTTTTTGTATACCATAGGAAATGGATAAACAAATCACAAAAGGACTTGAAGGTGGCTCTTTTGACTTCCACCAGTAAGCAATAGCATAGCAATAAATCAGCTAAAGCTAAAAGCACCCTAGTAATCGCACAGCAACAACAAAAAAAAAACAACACCTTAACAACCACATAGTGACATGCTGACAACCACACACAGCACCCACGTCTGGTCAGATAACACTCATATTTTCTTGTTGGTTTGTGGATTTGTTTTCAGATTTAGTTATATTTATATTTTATGGTAACACTTTATTTTAAGGTCCAATTTTCACTTGTGCTTTTATAACCTCCTAATGTGCTGCTTATTAATAGTTAGTAAAATAGTTGTTAGGTTTAGATATGATAAAGGAATCTAAAATATGGTCTTGCACAAAAAAAAACATTAATAGAGGTATTAATAAGCAGCCAATATGCTAGTATTATGCATGCTAATAAATTAGCTAAATACGTGTTTACACAAACGATTATGAGACCATGCAGTTTTTCTCCGATTAACATGCAAGGATTGATCATTCGCAGTAAGACCAGGAAATTGTGAATGTACAGTTTTTATTTTATGCTGACTTAATCAACTTTAAATGATTAAAGCTATCTGCTCTTAATAAACAGGTTGTTGTTGCAAGCTAAACTTTTCCTCACATCCATCATTCAATAGTCAGGTTAAAGACATTAAATCCACCACATCCACATTCCCTTCTATCATCATCCACCTCACATGTGCGCAGCTGGAAGACAGAGCGAAGCGACGGATGAGCGTCTGTAATGTAGCAGCTCGAACTCACTCTCTCACACGGCCACATTGATGTGTGCACAGCCCTCTGGGCCAGAATTGCACTTCTATAGTTTTAAAGTGCTCTGGCTTGTCGTCATTAACGGATCTCTTTAATCCGACGCTTGAAAAACTTCTTAAAGCAGCACACTACAAATAGAAATTCCACATGAAGAGCCGGCTAGTGCTAACAAAACATGGGCTGCAGTTTAAAGAGGCCCTCTCTTTTCTTTTTCTTTTCTTTTCTATTGCCTTTACCCGAGGGAGACATACTTGCCTTATCGTTTGAGGTGGACCACCCAAGAAAAATGACTCAGGTCTCACCTTTGAGTACGAGTGAGCTTTTCAGCTCAGAACTTGCGCATCCACATCTCGGCAGGTCCGTGCGTGTGTGAACGGCGTATTAGTTGTGTGCGAGTGTGTGTTTTAGTAATCTATGGGGATAAACAGCTGTTGAAGAAAACCAAGAGGGGCCGAGACAAGAAAGTGAGAGAATAAAGGCCATTGCCATGCCTCTTCTCTTCATTCAATCCCCCTTCCCTTGCCCCCAGGAAATCAAATGTTCCACGTTTGCCGCTTGTTTAGATTGATCCCGCTCTGGCTGGCTGATAAAGAGCGTATCGCCCTGGCCATCTGGACCCTGTTTGGAGAGATTCACCATAGAAAATCACATGTTCACGCAGAGAGGAACAACAGCTGTGAGGTTTGCTTTGCTTCCCTCTGCCCTTCAGAAGGTTTCGGGGGAAAACACAAGGCAGTATTAAGGTGCATCGTCGATCGGGAGTCCGGGAGACCTGGGGTCCACGGCGAAGTGGCCACCTTTTGAGTGCACTCTCTGTCTCAGGAGATCAAATGAAATGGAGCATGTAGTGCGTCGATACACAAATCCACTTTAGGAGCTTGTCTTTTCTGGCCTCCCTCACCTTCATGCTCGGCTTAGCCAGTGACCTTTGGGGATCACCCACAATGACTCATTCAGGCTGTTTATTAATGAGAGCTGCAGATGACAGGGTCCTTTTATGACAAAGACGGAGATATTTTCAACCCCTCACCCCACCCCGGCACTCAACTGTTTCGTAAATCTGCTAGGAACCACATGAAAGACTCGGCTCATAACTGTCAGCACTCTTCCAGGAAACATCACCACACAAAGGCTGTTACATTTCTGGGGTCTGCTGGCGTTCGGGTTACTGGCTTGTTGTGTTTCATTAGATGTGGACTGGTATACATGAAGGTCATGGCTTCATTGTTCCCTAAATTTCCTGTCCGAGGTCCAAATCCAATTTTCTGCCACACCTGCCAATAGGTCTTGGGTAGACGCTGTATTTATGATGAAAATAAATCTGCAAAGGACTGACTTACTGTTAATTAAATCTGCAATATTGTTTTAAGCTTAAACTAAGGTCCACTTTAATATTTTAATACTATTTTAAGGTTAAACTTTTGGATTTTTATACTATTTAAAGGTTAATCTTTTGTCCATTAGAAGTGTTTTTGAAGAACACATTCACTGTTGTTATAATTAGTGGTCACACTTTATTGCAAGGTCAAATCCTCGCTATTAACAAAGTGTTAACTTGGACTTTTGCTTTAATAAAGTTAGTAAGGTAGGTATTGGGGTGTAGAATATGGTCAATATGCTTTAGGGGCACTAAATAAACAGCCAATATTTAAATACTTGTAGGCTAATAAGCTACTAGTTAAAAGTGACAATTGGTCCCTATATTAATATGTTAGCCTATTAGTTTTTCTTTGATATTACTGGTGCAGACTGCATGTTTATTATTACATTGGCGCTTATATTATTTTTATGCTTGGCATAGCCAAGTGTCAATTCATTTTTCATTCAGTCAACTTCCATTGCATTGAACCATCACTGACAACCAGAAAGTCAGGACTTGTAAAGTTTTAAAAATAATATTGTAAAGTATAAAAAATACAGAGAAATTCTATATATTTTGTTTGAAGTCAGTCCAGTGGGAATTAAATATGATTATTTTTCTTACCCACTGCTTGTTATGAATTAAAATGATATGGTAGCTAGTCATTAGTGGGCATGTCTGTACCAAATTGAAGCTGAGAGAAAATGGAAAATAAAATTGCAGATTAATTCGATGATAAGCAAAATCACTCAATCCATATGCCTGTACATGATTACATCCATTATGGTTACAAAAAAATTTAATTATGGTTTGTTCTACTTCTTATATGCTTTAGTGAAGTGGTTTTTTTTATTATTTTTAAAGATTCTGATGCCACATAAAAGACAATCATACTGTATGGTTAAAGAACCACTTTTGTTACATCATTTTATTTTTTACCCCTCCAGAATGTTACTACAGGTTATTTGACCCATATGGATTTTAGGCCACAACTTTTCAATATGAAACCTCATAACTTATAACTCATAACTTCACATGTGATTATGCAAAATGCTATCACTGTCACCATTTCACTCGGTCACAAACAGTAAAATGAGATTTGTGTTACCCAAAAACAGCTATGCTGAAACTTTAGCTTGCTTGCTGTGCGGAATACTTAAGTCCACTTATAATGTTACTATGTCTTGCACTAAAGCACCCTGCTCTTTACAATTAAACAGGCTGTTTTTGCTATGATCTTGATGATTTTGCTTAATCAGACAGGTCAGGTTTCTGAATAGTAAATAAGTGTTGATATGGGTGGTCATATGTTAATGAGCTACAAACAAGCTGTTTGTGTTGTAATAAATTGTCTAAATGTTATAGAATGGAAGTTTAAAAGTGTGACCAGAATGTACCGATAGAGAATGATTCTTGGCATTCATCCAATCATAATTACTTCTTTCAATTGTAAGCAATTTCAATTATTTCTTAAATGGATGTAGCAGGCATCTGAGGTGAACAACTGCTTTGCCAACATTGTGTTGACTGATGTATACTACTTCCTCTTTGATATCACCCAATAGATCACATGGCTGAGGCTCCAATGTCTACTTTATTGTCCTCTGTTTTTTCTACTTTTCATGGTGGATTATCAGAATTAAAGTGTACAGAAACATCTGGTTGAAGAGAAAAACCTTGCCCAGAATTCCTTTCTCCTTGGCCCTTTAAAAGAATGATTAGTTGATTTTCTTCTATCTGTTTTATTTTAACAACAAACTGTTTATGATGTATTTGATACCCTTCGTTATGGATCTGATTGATGCTCAACCCTATCGACAGTGATGCTTTTTTCCTTTATCTGGAATCTGCTTTATCTAATTCCCTCGATTTTCCCTTTTCAGGTTCTTCAAGAACGTGTGGAGACTCTACAGAGACAGCTGCATGCCATTGAGAAGAAGTTGATGAGCCGCGAGTTGGAATACCAGGAGCAGGTAAAATTACAAACGGCTTGGACCTCGGTGCATGCCACGTCCCCTGGAGGGCCAGGAAGAAGCCACGTCTCCTCACTGAGTCACTGATATGCCCTATACACATTTTACACATTCCATGAGATCCGGCTTCAAGAGCCAGAGCCCTGGGCCAGGAATTCTGTCCCTGGTTCAGAAAGATTTCTCAATAATAACAGGCCACTTTGACCTTGAGAGAGAGCTAATTAGTTGATTAATAGCTCCGGGTGGGTCTCTGGACCTGCTATGTGTGTAGAAACACCCTTTTTTGTCCTGGGAAGCTCTGGTGACCTTTACTGGGCTGCTCAGACAGTTGTTGGGATGTGCCCTGGGCAGAAGTATCTGTTCAGCCACAGGCGGGCTCTCTTGAGGAACAGCTGCACTGAGTTGGCATTGTATTCTGTGGAAGAGCCCCAAAGATGCCTTTTATCTGACTGAGTGGTCAGGCTGTGTTATGATGAACATATACCAGATACCTGACAATTAGGGAGAACTAGATGGTGTCTAGATTGCTTAACCGTAAAGTCAACATGGAATGAAAATAAAAAGAGATGAGTGTCACACATAAAGAAAAATGGGTAAAGCTTTATTTTAAGAACCAGTTCTCAAGATTAACAAGTTGCTTATTAGCATGTATATTACTATCAATCAATCAATCACTTTTACTTATATAGTGCTTTTAACAATGCAGAATGTAGCAAAGCACTGAACATTATCAAATGTTCTAACCCTAACCCATAGCCTGTTTCTTTTTATTAGTACTTGTTAAGCACATATTAATGTTTTATTCTCCATGACCATATTTTTGATCCCTTAGTGCTACCACATACTTATTTATAATTAAAAACTACCTTGCTAACTATTAGCCTAATAAGCAGAAAATTAAAGGACGTGACACGGGGCCAGGTATGGTTTCCCGTACTAGGAATTTGTGCTCTGTGTTTAACCCATCCAACGTGCACACACACAGCAGTGAGAAGTGAACAACAGCACACACTGTGAACACACACCCAGAGCAGTGGGCAGCCATTGCTGCAGCGCCTGGGGAGCAGTTGGAGGTACGGTGGCTTGCTCAAGGGTCTCAGTCATGGGATTGAAGGTGAAGAGAGCGCTGGATATTCACTCCCCCCAACCCACAATCCCTGCCGGACCTGGGACTCGAACCCGTGGGTTTCAACTCCCTATCCATTAGGCCACCATTGCCCTAGAATCCATTTGCCCCAGTAAATTAGAAGCTTACTGGGTAATAGTTAGTTAATACTGAGAATTGGTAAAACATTGCTATCCATTTTACGTTTTTAATGTGTATTTATTAGCAAGCCAGGATGTTTAACAACAAAAAAAGTAGCCGTTAGTGATAACATTCTAAACTTATTTGCTGTTTTCTTTTCCATAGAACAGCAGTTAGTTTGCCCTTTAAAGGACAAAATAATCCATAAAAGCTTGATTTTCATGGTCTCTGTGTGTGTTTATTCTTCAAAACCTCTTCTTGAATATGAGGATAGCTCTTTTTGATGGTCAGTTTTGATTTCATTCTGACTTCAACAAGCCCTGGAGACAAGACCTCCACTTTGGAATGCGATCACCAACCCCAGGCCTCCTTAAGAGACAGAGCGCCTGCAAAGAACATCTACTCCCACCTCATAAACCCTCACAGCACTCCACATCTCAAACGCTGTTCATGTGTTCGTGAGAGAGGGAGTATATGTGGAAATAAAGGCTGAGAGGCCTGCTCTCTTTTCAGTGCAGTGATATTGCCCCAGTTTATCTTCCAAGACATGTCTTTGTAATGCAATCCTCGGCATGCAAAAACAGCCCTCTTTTTGCCCAGACTTCAAACAGATGTTCTTCGCTCGGTTGCTCCGGGCCCCTCCACGCCTGCTTGGCATGAAATGTCGGCATGGCAGCGGCGTGTTTCTGCGCAGCCTCGCTGGCACGCAGGATGAGACGATTACAGACACAAAGCCTTCGAAACAGTTAAGTTACGGAGTCCTCCGAGAGGTTTCCTCCCGAGGCACAGCAAGGTGTTATTTTCATATTAGGATGGATTTGACATGTTAGTTAAACAGGAGCTATTTGCTGCATGCTAAGTGTGCTGACGACTGCAGTGCAGGCATTGAGTCTTTATCTACCGAATCTCCCTTCTACGCTGGTGAGGGTGAGGCTTTTGGGGATGTCAGTGATGATGCATTTAACACTCCCAGAGCTTTTATAATTTTACTTAAAGTATGTATGACTGAACATTTTTTTAAAAAGAATAGATTTTCAGTAAGGTTCCTGAACACACCTCTATCTGCAATTGGTCAAACAGACTGTCCCTCCCTAAACTCGCTCAATTGATTGAGTTTGTATTGATATATCAGATGCTTAAACAAACAAATTGCATTGGACAGAAGGTTGCACGTTAGTGTGGAGACCAATTGACCTTTCGCAAAACCCCGCCCAAAAACGGCCATTGTCCAATCACACATCCTAGCAACGGTTACTAAGTAAGCAAGGTCCGTCAAGCTGCGGGCCTCTG
>JAUCMS010000011.1:143061-155343 GCA_032357445.1 Enteromius radiatus | reverse complement strand
CAGGTACACCTCTCCCCGCCATGTTTTCTACTGCTGTCTATGGTTGACAGTCCGTCGTTGTCGGTAAGCTTGACGGGGCTAGCAACAGTAACTAAGGGGGGTGTGGCTTTTGCGAAAGGTCAATTCTCACTGTCAACTACACCTTTTGCCTCATTAAACTTCTAATTTGTTGCACAAATTATAGAACATGCAGAATAAGGCATTAATATGTGCTTTATTAGAACTAATATGCAGCCAGTATGCATGCAAATGGTGCCTAAAATCTTGCATTTAAAAAAAAAAGGAATGGCAACTATGAACCAATGTTAACACTTTAAATATGTAAAGCTTATGATGTCAGCCAAAAGCTTATAATTCCAACCCCCAAAGACAAAACCTATACTACCATATGGAGTAACAAACTGTACACTTTTCAAGACCCAATTGATCCCAGATTATTTTTTTTTCTGGTTGATTTCCTTTATTGGTTAGAAACCAATGGTTTGTCAGATTAAACCAATAAAATGAGCTCCAAATACTATTTGTTGTTCTTTCTTGTAGACTTTAATACTGTATTGTATAAACAAATTAATTAGATGAATTGTAAAGTTACTATTATTTTTTTCCAATGACAGGGTCATTAGATTCGGCTATGAATTTCCACAGAAAAGATGCTTAAGCCTTAGATCTGTTCCTCTCCAGTGCCAGCACACCGTAGAGTAAGTGCCGTCATTTTCCATTAGCTTCCCATTACTGCATCGGTGCTACTGTGGAGCCCCACTCCACTGGAGTGGCACTTCATAAATCATACTTCTGCTTCATAACTTCATAAAGAGCCTCCTCCAACCTCTAATTTCTGTTCACATCACTCCCAGCCTCTTGAAAAACGCTCTTTTTTCAGTTGCCGTTGCTATTCAGAGAGCTTCATACTCAACTAGTGCTCTTGACTCCAGAACCGCCAGTTTTCAGATGCAAAACTTTGAGTGGTGCCGGTTTTTGGTGTACCCTTGTGGATCTGACAATGTTTTTGTCACTTCACCATGTTTTTTTTTAAATGCTTGTGCATTCTTTCTCTCCCCTCCACCCCTTCATTAGCATACATCAAGCTCCTGACGACATGACAAACTTTATTTGAACATTCAAAGTGCTGAGGTCTTGCTGCTTTCAGCTGGCAGCTGTCAAAAACCCCAGCTAGTGACACATTCTGCATTGCACAAAGTCAAATGCAGGCACAATCTAAAGACTATATATAGATGAAATAGTGTCATTTTAAGTGAGAATGGTGCAGAAAGAAGACTGCTGCTGTCTTCAAAATGGAGATTGGTTTATTAAACAACAAAGAACAGTTTCTAAAAAGGAAAGGAAGATGAAATCGTTCACTAGTCATATCGTTCAGTTGTGAAATCTGGAAGCTTTTATGTGCAGTTCATTAGTTGATGGAAGTAAATCAAAACTAAAGCACAAAGCCTTACCCTCAAAGTGGCCCAGTGTTTCAGCTGTTATTGTAAGGACCTGTCAGAATTTATTGAAAAAGAAAACCTGTATAAATGAGTGGTTATGTCCCGGGGAATATACTGAGTGTCTTTCATGCCACAGTCAAGAATGTTTAAAGGAATACTTTGCTCAAAAATAATCAGACTTAATTTGTGCTGGATCCTGACAGAACAGTATCCGGGATTTGGTTTTTGACCATCTGTGTTCCAATACCTGTTTGCATGAAGACAGAAGAAGTTTTGGGCAATTCTGACAAGAGATAAACAAATGTCATTTAACAGAATATTGGTTGTTGTAATGATGGAGATGGGTCGTGTGGATCCAAATGCAAGCTCTTTATTCAAAATCGTGGAAAGTCCAGTAGGCTAGCGGGGTCGATCGAGTGGCAAACAAAGTCCAAAATGCGGCAAGACAGTGCAATAAATCCAATAAGAAGGTGAAGGTCAGTACACAGGGAAAACAAGACAGAACAAGAACTTGGGTAAACGCTTTGTAGGAGATGAACACACAATACTCAGCAGTTAGGCTAATGCACACAAACTGCTTTTAAAGTGAAGACATAAGGGTTAACGGGGGGGTGCAGCTGATCAATTGTCACGGGAAACAAGGGGGCAGAGACTGAACAGAGGAACACACTTCATAATAAGAGTCCTTAGAGTACAATGCAGAAACACAGACCTCTGGTGGAGCTCGAGGGCACTGATTGTAACAGAGTCCTCCCCCAAGGAGCGGCTTCCAGACGCTCAAAATACAGTCCAGAAGGGAAGATGAACCAGACCTGAAGCATAGAGCCAAGGTGGGCGTGGACCATGAAGCAGAGATAGTGGCACCTGGGACCACGGCAGTGCGGGCAGAGCAGAGAGCCACGGTAGAGCCAGTCCAGGGGCCGCAGCAGTGTGGGCAGATCAAACAAAGTTAAGGTCCTCCAGCTCAAAGCTGAGAGAGTGTTCGGCCCACACACTCAAAAGAGCCACCGCCATGATAGGGAGCACAAAGGATAGAGGGACAGTCTCTGATATGGCCTGTGCAGCAACCCTGGAGATGCCCTCTGCACGCACTGACATTAGCTGTGGGTCCTCCAAACTGGACACCAGCCTCCTGTGTCCTTCGGTACCCCAGGTGTCTTCATTTGTAACATCCATGTTGCTTGGGAATAAGGAGACATCCGAGGTGGCTGAAGACTGTGGCTTGATTTGTAGACTGGAGGCTCTGTTGTGACGGCCATCTTGTGCTGTGACTCTGGGTTGGTGGCCATCTTGGGCTGTGGCTCTGGAGTGGCGGCCATCTTGGGCTGTGGCTCTGGGTTGGTGGCCATCTTGGGCTGTGGCTCTGGAGTGGCGGCCATCTTGGGCTGTGGCTCTGGGTTGGTGGCCATCTTGTGCTGGGGCCGTGGCTCTGACTTGGCAGTCATCTTGTGCAGTGGCTGTGGCCTTGACTTAGTGGCCATCTTGAGCAGTGGCTGTGTCTCTGGCATGGCGGCCATCTTGTGCAGCAGCTGTGGCTCTGGCTTGGCCGCCATCTTGTGCTGAGGCTCTGAATGATCAGAATCAGTATTAGCTTGACTTGGCTGGTGCAGGTCTGCAATAACATGACTTGAGTCCTGAAAATCTATGAAAAGTTTACTTAACTTATGGTGGTCTGTTGCGGGTTGACTTGGCTCCTGATCCTCAACAGTGGCTTGGCTTCAATCAATCAATCCCTTTTATTTATATAGCGCTTTTAACAATACAGACTGTAGCAAAGCAATGAACATTATCAAATAGGAGAATAGAGTTATGTAAAGTATAATGACCAGATTAAACTATTTATTTATCAAATGCAGAGATGGCCTTTGTAATCACAATGATGATAATCACTAGAAATTAGGTTCCCAGAGGCAGCAGCGGCAAGGAACCAAAACCCCATCCATGAGAGAATGGAGAAAAAAAAACCTTGGGAGAAACCTGACTTAGTTGGGGCCAGTTCTCCTCTGGCCCAGCACCTAATTAACAGAGCTAACAGAGCATAGTCCAAGAAATGAGCCAGAGATGAACGCGGACCCTCGCATCTAAGATGCGAGCGCAGAGGTTGATATCACAAAATATCTTGATCAAGACGGTGTCTGGGAGATCTGAATAATAAGCAATGACTAGGAAGTCTTGAATATGGCTTTCCAGTGATTGTGTGCCTTGTTTCAGGGCGAATAAAAGCTGCTAGATTCTGGAGTGCTGTGTATTCTCATAATGATGGAGACAAACTGCTTTTAAAGTGGAGACAAGATGGTTAATGAGGGGGTGGAGCTGATCGATTGTCATGGGAACTAACAAGGGGGCAGAGACTGAACAGGGGAACACTGAAACAGTGGAGAACACACTTCATAATAAGAGTCCTTAGAGTACAATGCAGAAACACAGACAGGGGTAACACATAACTGTCCTGGGTGAAGTGATCATAATAGTTGTGATGACAGAAAGTTGAAGATTAGCAATAAATAGCCATATTTATATGACCATTATATTTATAGGTCTTCTAGCCATAAATGTGCTATTTGCATTAATGCAATATCAATAGACTTTATCTGTGAACATTTTGTTGACATTTTTGAGTAGCACTAATCTAATGGACATTCATGGTTATATTTAATATTACTTTTATTACTCCACCCCAAAATGAATAATTTGTCATTAATCCCTTCCCCCCATGACATTCCAAAACTGTAAAAGCTTTGTTTGCCCTCAAAACACAATTTAAGATATTTTGGATGAAAACCAGGAGGCTTGGAGAGTATCCAAGCAAACAATTCAAAGCTCGTTTCTCATTGGTTCCCACTTTTTTGGGAACAGAAATGCTCTAAAACGGCAGCTTGGCCAGACTAGCTTTGCTCGCGAAATGAATGTAGCATCAAAGGAAGTTATGGGCGGGCCCAGGCTAGAAAAGAACAGCATATGCTGGTTAGGTATGTTTTGAAGCTGGGATGTTTAAGCTGGTCCTTTGCTGGTCTTAAACTGGTCAGACCAGCTTAAACCAGCAGAAACCAGCTTAACAGCAACTTTGCTGTTTGAGAATCCTTCCAAAGAGGGTAATATTGAGGGATGTTATTAACAGCAAATAATGATCAGAAAGAATGTCAGAGATATTCAGAGACTTTCTTAAAGATAGATGTAGAAATAGGTGACAAGGACAATGATGAGATTAAAGTAACACTAAGTTTAGATATATCCCTAGCATCATATTGATGAGTTTTGCAAATGCAATCACCACTCAGCTTTTCCTCAGAAAATGTCTAGTTTGTAAATGAGGACCAAACCTCTTCAAATCGCTGACACTGCCAAAGGTGAGGAGTTCACCATTTGTGAGGTCTTCCCCTGTCTCATGCATTTACATCAGTAGTACACCCACTGCCCGCCTTCTCAACCAGTCTATTTAGCTATGCTGTTAGCACTCTGATGCTAAGAGCGACTTTCCCTGCCACATTTTTGCTGCATCTCGTGTGGAATTTGTTGTACGTGATGGGCTATTAGCCAGACACAGCTCTGCACGATGGCTCCTATTCTTAAAAAGCTGTCTAGCTCGATATGAAAACCACTCCCCCGTTTCCTTTCCCTCACAGATGCCTTTACCTCCCACTCTTTGAGGCAAACATTCATGGCATGTCGACTTCAATTACACGTGGGCCTCCCGATACAGTACGCAGGGCTCCGTCTGCTTTAGTGTGTACTAGTTGTGTTGCATGGAATGTGTATGATGAAGAGGGTAATTGAGATAAAGTCTTTGGGATTGGAGGCCTGTGGAGAGCAGTACAGCATGCTCTTATGAGTCCAGCATCATCCGCTAGATCTCAAGAACTCTCGGACCAAATACGGTCAGCTCAAGACTCTCAGATGTTGTCTCAATAGCCATTGTTATATTTCTTCAGGGAATAAAAACACTTGGATATGAGTCTTCTCTCACAATGGATCTGTTTTTTTTGTTTGTTTGTTTTTTTAGTTCTGAAGTAGTTCATAAATAAATTAATTGACACATCATCTCAATAACCAGAGTTTGTCAAATGAAAAGGAGGGCAGTGAGCAGGGGACAATTGGCTAAATGGCAAAGGCCTAGTCTACAGCTCTCTGTGGGACGAAAAAAGAACAGATAATGTATACTCTTCCTCTTTGAAGTGGCTTCCAATCCTTTCATTGTACCCCGGAAGATTAATTACAGAAAGCTAGAACAATCAGTTAAATCCACAACAGGAAAATTATTTTAGGAAAGGCAATCGTCTTTCTTGTGGCTCCTCTGTTCACAAGGCGAATATTAAGACATTTTTAACATAAGATGGTGGACAGAGACTCCCAAGGACCTCGGTGTCTAGCTAGACTACACCTACCAAGACCTAAACCAAATAAAAACCAATACAAGACCTCTTAAGACCAAGACATATTTACATTCACTAAGATTGACGTGAGGTGGTCCATCAGGATGGTGAAAACTGCAATACAAAACTACAGAGAATTTAATGTGTACGTTGTAGTTGCTTTTTTAGCATCTAGTTTATGGACAAATTTCAATGATGAGTTTATTGAGGCATAGCTAGTTAATAGGGAGAATTGCACACAAACATGATGAGTAAACTTGATGGCCTACCTCAGTTTTGATGTCACGGTTTGGTACCAGGGGCAAAAAAAAACTAAACATAAAATAGCTTTTCTAAAAAATGAAAGGCCTTTTACATTACTATAGACCTTTTTCCTGAGTAACAATGAGCAACGCCATGATGGATTCTAACTTCCACTTTGGTGCTCTCGTGTTGAAACTTTTCAATGAATATGAAAATGTGCACAGGGTTAAGCTTTGCTGTTGTTGGCTGTCACAGTAACGGCAAAAAGCTAAGGAATTCCTTTAAAGTGCTTGTTTTCATACCAGAAAATAGGTTGTGTCTGGATCTGTATGCACGGCATGCAGAGTGTGAAATAAGAAAATAATATGTTAAATTGTTTTCATTCTGTGGACAAAATCCTGTGAACGTCGCTCCAATCAAGTGCTGTATGTGCGCTCATCTTTTTTTAATGCGGCTAACCTCGCTTCATGTCATCTTCCCACTCATTAAACTATGACAGGTCCTTTACTGCAAAAGAACGGTCATTGTGACACTGTAAAGTGATGATTTCCTTTTTAAAACCATTTTCATAGGTTTCATGTTTTATTATCGGCTCATAAAATATGTAAATGTGACTAGAAACAAGAGACTTCCACGCATTTAATTTTAAACATAATAATCATCACTCAAATTAAAATATTGCACAAAATGCAATGCATTAAGTAGTTGACGAATCGATGTGTCCTATGGTATGACAGCAAAATGTACAAAAGAAATTACCTTTAACATGCTATTTTTAACTTTAAAAATGATAATACATTTTATTTTTAAGGTTTTTTTTCCCTACATTTTTGCTGTCACACACTGAAAATAACCTGATGTGGTATAACAACCAACTTCTATATGTTATGAACCAGTAACATACAGCTGCAGCATTAACTATGGGACTGATCTCTGTGTAACAGATAAAATGTAGACAGTGACTGGTCTGGCCTTAGGCACACTTTTCTTTTTTTTCTTTAAAAAGGCCTCTCAGATCCCCTCTAGACTTGACCTTTCTGTACTCTCAGTGCAACACGTCTTCTCCATTCCTCAGTTTGCTGACAAAAAGTGTTTCTCTGCTTGGGTGTGTGAAGAAAGCGAGGACACTTGCCAAAGTTGTATGTTCAGTGTATAGTCTGCACTTGCCAGACAGACTGGCTTAGTTAGCGGTATCCTTGCCGCAGCTTTAGTTTACCGAGAACTGACCACAGTGTCTGACAGTCTGATAGAGGCAGGACATTTTTTAAACTCTTCCCCTCTTTCCTGGTGTAGATCACACATGTCCGTCAAGAGTGTGAGTCGAAGATCAAAGGCCTGATTCCCGCAGAGCTGCAGCAGGAGCTGGAGGATACCATCACCTCGCTTAAGTCACAGGTGATCAAACAAATACACACACCACAAGAGCTCGCACTGGACACACATAAACAAATATATGTTAGTGTTTCAATTTATTTTTATAAGGCAGGTCAGAAAAACCACTAGCACATCTGGACATTGCGTAATTTCATATAAATGGACTCGACCGCAACATCATAAACACACCTGGAGCACTTATATATAAAGGATTATGCGCATTATAGAATGGATAGTTGTAGATCTTGATGCTGATTGGTCATTGCCAGTGGTGATACTGCTACTTCTTATGTCTGCACAGCACTCATAGCTTATTGTTATTTTATTAACACTTTAGTATAGTTATTAGCATGCCTATTATTAAGATATTGGCTGTTTATTAGTGCTTCTAAAGCACATATTCTGCACCTTAATAACTATTAATAAGCAGCACACTAGTAGTTTTTTGAGACCCTTTTTTGATGCAAAGCAACTGTGGAGTAAGTGAAAATCAATTATTTTTGTTAAAGAAATTGAACAGATCATTTGAAACGTGTGAAAATAGAGGTAAAATATATCCAACTGCAAGGGAAATCCACTGATTGGACACTGGCAGCTTTGATTGGTGACCCTTGCTTCCTGCAGGCAGTCCGGGGGAAATGACTCGGCAAGCATAAATACGTCAGTCAGTATCGCAAAATAAACACAGACAGTTTGATTAGTATGTGGAGTATTTTAACTGATAGCGATATAGATTCTTACGTCTCAAAATCAATCTTTTAGTCTATGCTGTTTTCTGTTAATGTGTGAACAAACCTTGACTTAACCTTCACTAAAAATATGTTTAATTTAGTGTTGCTTGGTGTCTCTTTGTAATTATTCCTGAAATTAACTAGCCATTTTGGTCACACTTTATTTTAAGGTCCAACTCTTGATATTAACAAAGCATTAACTACGACTTTTGTCCTAATTTGTTGCTTATTAATAGTTAGTAAGGTTGTTGTTAAGTTTAGATATAGAGTAGGATTAGGGATGTAAAATATATAGAATATGTGCTTTTTGTAAGTACTGATAAAAAGCCAGTATCATATTCAGTATCAAACACTTAACTAGTTGCTTATTAGCATGCATATTTTTAGAATATTAGTCATTTATTAGTAGCACTATTATTCTGCATAGCTTTATTCTACATCCCTAAACTTAAGAACTATCTTAATAACTATTAATAAGCAGCAAATAAGGAATTTATTAGGGGAAAAGTCGTAGTTCATAGTGAATCAGTGCTCTGTATTCCAAAGTGTTACCATTTTTTGTTACAGTTACCATTTAAATTTTTTTATGACATAAAATTAGAGTACAAACATTAAAAACTTTATATAAATAGACCTCAAGTTCAAGTTTGTACAACTCATTTTCTATTTAAGTGTCGACTATTAAATAAATTTGATTAAATAATTGCTATTTAATCAAATTTAAATGAGAATTAAAGTTTTTCTGATGGTATATCAGTACATGATGCATTTATGCATTCATTTTTTAAATCGGAAAACACAGTATAGTACAGTTCAGTGGTACAATGAAAGAAGAACCTTGTGATAGACCAACCATCCACTTTGTCTACGGGCTGAGACGCTAAGATAGGCTCCAGTGTTCCTGCGACCATACACAGGAAAGCAGGACTATGTATCTCTTCTCATTGCCTGCAGCTGACAAATCACTACAGCCAGTGGTTTGCTTTAATACTTCTTTAAACAGCTTATCCCAGCCTGGTTACAATTAACTAAAACTGGCCACATAAGCCTCTCTTCTTTACATGTGAGTATGCGCTTGTCCAGATCACTGTACGTCTGGTCTTCCTTCTTCAGTAGCGGTAACAACTAACACCCCAACCATATCCAAACAAAGAATGCTCAGCTGCTAGACCTCACACACTAAACACATATATTGCTGATAAAAACCAACCCAGGCTCATTAGAAATACATGACTCTGGCTACATTTCTGCAAAACTTCAAAAAAGTATGAAAAAGTATGGACTTTCCAGATTAAATGAAAAATGTAAAAACCTTTTCTTCCTTTTCACATCTGATAACAGGGGTTATTGATTAATAAAGGCTAAGTTTATAACACTGGGCTGTTTAGTAAAGCCCCACGTGCAATATAACTTATTTGGGCATTTCGTCTGAAAAGTGCAGTGAAATGTACTCTGAACAATATATTTTTTTAATTTTGCATAAACATAGCCACATATAGGAGTCACATATTTCCAGTTCCATATTTTTGTGAAGCATTTGTCATTGTTTTCCCTAAACAAACTCCTTATTTGATGTTTATTAATAGTAAGTAGTAGCTCAGATTAAGGCATCTAAAATATGAAGTACGAATAAATGATTCTGTATCATTTGTTTTACTCATTTATTTGTTTTACTCAAACGCTGTTGATGTGTGGAGCGCATTTTACACCCAAACCCGAACAGCCCCTCATATGAAGTCCCGCACCTCTGTGCATGTTATCAGTCCACTTTACTTCAGTACCTCCACATTTGGTGTCTTGAATGCCATCGTAGCTTCCTGTCCCTCAGCTAATAATGCCGAGCAGTCAGAACCTCACGTCTTTGAACTCAAGTGGCTCTTGTTTATTTGATTTCTTGGGAAGGGGAGGGGGTAACAAGTGCTGCAAGTTCCTCCATAGACATGGATCTAATTTGGCCACGGGTCTTTGAAGTCTCTGGTCCAGTTCATCTCCTTATGTGCAATTACACCCGCCAACCACATTAATACAGGCTTCAAGGGCTCCGGCCAGGGTCTTATTAGTTACAGTCAGCCTTGTTCTACACGAGTCTGCGGCAAGAGCATTTTTTTAAACATTTCAAATCTAAACAATAGCCCCTCTTTGTCAGGCATGGTCCGGGGGCCCCTCAAACAACATTTCGAGATCACAGTTCAAAGCCCCGGCGCACGCCTCTGAATAGCTCCAACTAGATTCTTTCAGAATCGCAGCCACAGCTCTGTGATCTGATATGTTTATGCATTGTAATTGGTGACCAGCGTGGCCTCCTCTGTCCTTGAATATTTCCAGCATTGCACATAGAAATGCATTATTTTAACAAAACCAGTGGCCGTTTAGGAATCTAACCATAGTCATTCTTTTCAGAGTCAGAGGCATGCATTTGCAAGGACGGTAACATTAGATTTGCTCTGAGGTTTGCTGTGTGTATCTTGGTTTCCAGGAAAATCGTCGCAGAACAATGTCCATTCTTTTCAGGCTCATACAAAATTTAAAAAAGCCAGATATTTTCATAATGAATCACAGCGGATCTACGGCTGCTGTATTGATATATATTTTTGCTACTCATTGGTTTTACACAATAGCACACTGTAAAAGCAATTATTAGAAATTGATGGGGTTGCATGAATCATATGTGTTTTTTTTCTCCCACTGATAAAGTTTCTGAACTCCCATTGGGTGTTATTGATGTGTTAATGTATTCATCCGATCGAGGTCAAAAAGTTGTGAAAGTCCTGAATGAGCCGTTTTTAGTAAACGCTCTTTTATAAGCTGAGTTCTGAGCATTACAGTATGTTTTAATAGCACATTGAAGTCTTTTATTTCCAAAGATCAAGGACAATTCAGTTTCTCATGACAATCAGCCCTTTAGAAGTAATCTGGTCTGACAGTTTCTAAAAGAGAAAGCGCTTCAACAGTTGTGGCTTTACCATTCAGAATCCTGTGGGCTGCTTATACATTAATTACTGTTAAGCTCATACTCTTCACCGGAGAACTAGCCCATAATAATATGGGAATGCTTGCATGTATAAATGATTGTGTTCTTTATTCTGCAGGTCAGCTTCCTGCAGAAGAGAGCGTCTGTCTTACAGGAACAGCTAGATGCTAGTCAGATCAGGAGGTGAGGACCTGGACTTGCTTTTATACACACAGCTCCTTTATATATATGCACTTGTGTTTTAAAATCCACAAATATGACAAGTGCACACGACACCCCTCTGCTATCTTTGTCCAAGTATAGAAAGGCTGTAATTACTTACACACAAGAGGACCAAGCGCAGTTTGTTTTTACAGGCCGTTTAGAGATCATACAAAGTAAACCTGTGATGCTCGGTCACACTTTATTTTAAGGTCCGATTCTTGCTGTAAATTAGGACTTTACAAAGACAATAAACTACTAATTTGCTGTTTATTAATACTTATTAAGGCAGTTAAGTTTTGACTGAGCCTGAGACCATCACCTTTATAATAAAGAGATCATGTGAACTATAAACCCTCCCCTGCCCACCAGAGCTTTGAGATGTTGATTGGCCCGTTTGATCAGAGCTGAATAAACAAACAGTGTTATGTGTCAGTTGATGCTCATTTCACTCTAATTGTTAACTGGTTACTGATTAAATAATGTCGGCTGGTGCAGCCGGAGAAAGAGGCTTTCCAGGGGCTTACCGTTTCTGTCTGCCCATGTTCACACCTGTTTCGGTTTCTGCTGTAGACAGGTGTAAACACAGTTCATGCTCTGCACAAGTGGTAGCCAATGGCTAATTTTAAACTACAGTTCCTTAACTGGTTACCATTGTTAAAAAAGAAACTGAATCAGAGACTACATTCATTTGAATTTATCCCACTTTCTTTATTGTTTTATAATAAGAGTTATAAACTTACAGTGATGTAGTAACTAATCTAGTGACTAAATCAGAAGACTGATCTTAGTATAGACAGAAACTTAGTATAAGGACATTAATAAGGAAAGTTGCTCTAAAATTGAGTGGTCCATTCAACGTGAAGTTTTTAGGCTTGTGTATGAATTAGTGCTGGGCAATGATTAATCGCGATTAATCGCATCCAAAATAAAAGTTTTTCTTTACATAATAT
>JAUCMS010000011.1:103359-142961 GCA_032357445.1 Enteromius radiatus | reverse complement strand
AAACTTTTATTTTGGTTGCGATTAATCGCGATTAATCATTGCCCAGCACTAGTATGAATAGATTTAATGTACGCTTGAACTTGAATGGGAGCAACATACAGGCATTTTAGGAATTAACAAAGGAATTATGAAGTAAAAAAGCACCAGTTCTCACTATTAACTATAGCATATTGGCTTGTTTATTAGTAATTATGTCGGGAAACCGTACCTGGCCACATGTCACGCCATTTCCTTTTTTATTCTACATCCCTAATCCTACCCAATGCATAAACTTAACTACCTTACTAACTATTAATAAGCAGCAAATTAGAAATTTATCAAGGGACAAGTCATAGTTAATAGTGTTTACTATTCTAAAGTGTTACCCAAATAATACGTTTATTATTGAGGTTAAAAGTCATAGTTCATAGTTTGTTCATTTGGTTTGTGACCAAAGATTGTGTCATGATGTGATATTTAATGAAAGTCAGCATTTCCATCTGTTGCATCAGTAAATATTTTGATGCACTGAATCAGTTTCCTCAAAAACAACTCTTGGCTGTACTTACAGCGAGCTGTTTTATCACTAATGGAATGCAGTAACGAGGTTGTGAATTATGTGCATTTTTATTTCAATGTTTTATCGTTCTGTTTTTGCGAAAAAGTAGTTTTTGTAGTTATGATAGTAATTATATGAAATACTGGGAAGCACAAACCACACCTCATCATAAACCAACTATTTACTAGTAAGCTATTGGCGAGTTCACCAGTTACAATTGAGTATTTAATTTAGGTGAACTTCATCTATGATTATTTAACTAGCATGTTTTCAACACAGTAAGTCCAGGCTTTCATAAAAATGAATTCTCCATTGCTACAATGTAGTGGGCTTGTGGTGTGATCTCTAAACTATGCTTGAAGCTTGAACATGTTGTTTTATACTAGTTAAAACCATCTCATTCAACATAATCACAACCCCCGTGTCTCTCTCTCTCTCGCTGTATAGGTAGTGGATGATATCAGGCCATTCATTTATGTCCTCATGTATACTTGTAAGACGAGCCCTTCCTGAATCATCCTCACTCACCGCTGCTTTCATGCTGCACTCGTCTGACGTGCCACTTTTTTAGCCATGTTTATGTACCAAGTCATTGTATTTATTTTTTTTGGTTGTTGTTGTTGGATTCATTGTTAATTCTAATGTTTGTCTGTGAAAAACATCATTTGTTTTTTTATTATTATTATTATTATCATTATAATTAAATACTGCATTGTTTCACAAACTCCTGTCTTTGCATTGTTGTCATTTTTCTGTTGGCTTCATTTAAAGGTGATTTCTGTGCTACTAGGGGGACTAAATGGAATTGCAAAAATACTAAGCATGAGAAACAAGTCTCACCTCCATCTGTCGACTGGTAGATGACCGGTCCCGCCCCAAACTCACACAACCCAACTGAGTTAGAAGTTGACATGTCAGGCTGCTCAAACAGTATTGTTTACGCTCTTCAAGAAGACTAACTACAGCAATGGCTTACTCACACTGACTCTACACGCTAAACTGTATTTTAGTACAAACTAATATACACATCAGCATTTAATGGCATTATTTAACAGTTGCATCCACGTGGCTGTCATTTGCCTCGGATATCACTTGTTGTTATTATTTTACATCTCTTTTTTATTGGAAAGAATTTTATTCTAAATTACCTTTTTAGCTATGATGGGGAATCTAATTTTTAGCAGCCACTATACCCTGTTTGCAAATAATGTTTGAAGTTGGCATGAAACTGAATTTCCGACCAAGTTTACTTTTGAGTTGTGGCTTATTTATGGGTGATTTGGCTTATCAAACAAGAAAAAAGTGTAGGCCGTGAATGGAGGCAGATCAGAATTTGAATACATCAGCAGAAACTGAGTCATATCACATGAACTCGTGCTGTTTTGATTAAAGATGAGTTTAAAAATAGATTTTACACAGAACAGTATTATATATAATGCTGACTTGATATTCAAGAAACTTATGATTGAATCAAAAAATGGTGTCAAACATGTACCTTGACCTTTGAGTTATACTATAAAAATATTTATAGTCATGAAACAGCATTTATAAGGCATTATTTCACAAGTTGGTGGTACACCACTTTGACATTTACAGCTGTTGATTTGTTTATTTTTAATCAATTTCTATTCCAAGGTAAATCATAAGTGCAAGGACTAACAGTTGTGCAAAATGAACATGAAATAACTGATGATATTAACAAGTTCCTTGTACATTTATCATTTAATTATTTCAAAAACACAAAATACTGTAGAAACGTACATCCAAACTCAAAGAGGCTTTTCAGATGTGCATATCATTATTTTCCAAGTTCAAAAAGCTAATAAATAACTTAAGAAGTAATTTAGTTTTTTATGTTTCAATTTAAATTAATTGGCTTTCTTGATCATGTGAAACATTTATTTAAATATATATATATATATATATATATATATAACAAAGTCTCATCAGATGCGATAATTGTAACATATCTTTAAAACCTTTTTTAGAAGAACTAATGTTGCAATCATGTTTTAATCACTATTAGTTTATAGTTAATTTGTTAAACTGTGATTAAAACATTAATAAACTACACAGATAAAGTACTGTCACACTTCTAAAACATGTAAAATGGGCAAATTAAACTAAAGCTTTTGTGCTTTGTTTTGTATTGTTTTACAGTAAGTTATTATGAGTACTGGGGGTATAGGAGTTATTAGGAGTATAAATTGACCAAAGTGAAACCATTCCACTGAAATCAGACCAATAACAGCCATTTTCTCCTAAACATAACTGTGGCAACTTTTTATTAATTTTATTTCTTAAACGTATTCATGGTAGATGGATCCTAGCAAGCATCTTGATATCAGTTTGACTTATATTAGTCAATATTATAGTTATATTTGACCAATATTAGTCAAGACTTGATCAATTGTTGTTCAGTTTCCATCAAATCAACTTCAGGACATGTGATGTCTGTTTGATTTGCATATTTGATGTGTTGTTTGATGTCAGTTTGACGTCTTTTCAACTTCAATTGCCCACTGGGATGGTGAATGAAGTTGACAATATAAATGAATAATAGAGAATGCAGCTATGAATGTTAGTAAGATAAAACACCATAAGGTTTCTTATGAACTCACATTCATGTGGAGACTGATTTGGAGCACACTACGAAGGCAGCAACTGTGGTGTCATGCAAATAGTTATCTGAGGCTCACACTTCAGTTTCACGTTAGCGTGTCGCTAAACCAACGGTGTAGTGCTCTATATATGGTGCCTTAAATGCTGTCTAGGTAAGATGGCTCATGGTTGTTTTTTGTTTTCCTGTGCTTTGTAATGTAAGAACAGTTGTAATACCAGTTAGCATTCACTCAGCTAAACTTTGGTCAGAGAACGTTGAAAGCATCTTTCGAGTGAAGCTGTGAATCAGTAGTTGTATTATTTTCAGAATGGTCTCCAGAAATCTGCGTTGGAGATTACAGTCTTTAACACATCTGCCCACTCAAATTCCTCTTGTCCATGATCTGATCTGTTTTTTTTTTTTTTTTCCAAAGGTAACACAACCCCACCAGATATTTATTTGATGTGTAGATTTTACTGTTGAGCCAAATGGACAAATGTTAGACAAAGCTCTGAGTAACAGGAGCTTCAGACTCTTTCTGAAAAAACCTTGGAGGAGTTGTGGTTGGAAACCCTGATCAAATGGTCATCAAGGACCTCATCAAGTGCTGTTTTATCAAGCATTGTCTCTCATGAATAGGGGCTGTGGACTTTCCATTAGATGAAGGGTATTTGGTGCTCTGTTTTCCACTGTAACTGCAAAGATTCAACGCTTTTAAAGAAATAAACAATGCTAAATAGTTTGAAATGCATCTGTTTGGCTAAAGAAGGTCAGTAAAAGAAGGTATGTTATTAAAATCAAAGTAAACAATGGTAACACTTTAGTTTAGAGACTAATTCTCACTATAAACTAGCTTGTAACCCTAGCGAGGGTAAGGGTTCGGGGACCGGCTCGATCTTCGGCTGCCGCCCTAGAGGAAAGTGCAAATCTTAAAGAAAGGGAGGTTTTTGTGAAAAAGAGATGCGGAAGGAAGCGGGGAGTGGATATTTATAATGCTTTGGAGGAATTTGATTGGAAGTTTGGAACGAGGAGATTGATTAGCTAATGCAGGCCAGCTGTGGCTAATTCATCCAGCGTTCCTCCCGAAACTATGTTATTATCAAAACGCTCGCTTATTAGCATGTATATCGCTAGAGCTCATATTAATGTCTTATTCTGCAGGACCATATTTTAGATCCCTTAATCTGACCACATACATTTACCTTAACAACTACCTTATTAACTATTAATAAGCTACCAAATAAGGAGTTTATTAAGGAAAAGATGTAGCTAGTTGAGAGTGAGAATTGGTTCCATTGGCACACTTCCAAATCAAATATTCGGTAACACTTTATTTTAGGGTTTCTTAATTAGTTGCTTATTAGCATGCATATTACTAGAATATTAGCCATTTATTAGTAGTAACTAAGCACATATTAATGCCACATCCCTAATCCTACCCAATACCTAAACTTAACGACTGCCTTACTATTAAGAAGCAGAACATTTCTTGAGGGAAAATTCATAGTTAATAGTGAATAGTGTTCCTTATTCTAAAGTGGATAGTAGTTCCCACGAGTTCCAGCAAAGAATGGTGCAATCCACAGCGTACACACACACACACACAAAAGACTTTTACCCACAAGCGTCAAATAGGACACACCTGCTCAAATGAAATGACAAAGGTGGTCAGTGTCAACAACCACTAAGTAGGCGGCTTGTATACAAAGGACATGTCTAGATAGTAGTTTATATAATATGCTGTGTCTGAATTTGCCGCATTATGCTGCATCCTAAAACTATGTACTCTTTTTGAGAAGAAAAAGGGGGTGTAGCAGAAGAGTAGACATATTTCCACATCTTAAAATTGCGCAGTTACTTACATTCTGTCCCCATAATCATCCTGTCACAATCCTCATATACACATTTAATGTAATTACATAAAAAATTATACGAAAAAAATCTCATCTGCTCATTATATAGTGGCTAAAACAGTTTCACTGTTATCTATGCGTACATTTTTAAAACCTTCCAAAATTGTTGCAGATTTGCATTTTTTTTAGTTATTGCATTATTAATTATTCAAACTCCTTTCAGTGCATCTCTACTTAATTGTCAGTGCGTCTGCCATATTTGCAGTTTTTTAATACCAAATTCTTCTCCAAAGTGCAGTGGGTTGTGGGCAATAACAGAATGTGCAAGAATCCACACTTTGAAAATTTACCCAAAATAGTAGATTGCCCAAGGACTTTTGGCATACTTCTAATGCTTTTGGGATACACTTATTCTAATCTCACATACTCTTTAGCATTAATATTATGCGCACTGGGATGCAAGGATAGTTTATTTAACTTATCTAATAGCTCCCACTATAAAAACGTAGTATTTAAAAGCAACGGGACACTAAAGCATAGCTATTCATGGAGGCATTCACTTTTCTCCCTCCGTTTCCTCCCACTCATCTGTTACTGTACCGCACAGAACGCGAAGACAGCGGGATATCTGTTAAACAATAACACGGGAACTCTCTGCGGCCTCCTTTATGCTCCGATCTTGCCCCGTACCGCAGTCACCAAGTCCATCCAAACAAGAGGTCACATATTTACCATGACCACGCTCTCCAGTGCTCCACAATAGATCCCGACTGCAGCCAAAACCAAAGCTATTTCAACCTTATCAATATTTTTCATCTGTGGAGTATTGGGAGGATCAAAGGGATTTTTACACGCTCCGGTCTGTCTCTGTCTTATCTGCAGATCAGGAGGGCGTAGCGCTGTGTGCCATTACCTCATAAAGGCAGATTACAGCCAATGGAATATCCCACACCGCCTCTAAAACAGGAGGTGGCAGTTAGGTCTCCGCACCTGCATTCCACAGCAGTGCTGATATTTATTAACACTTTATACTGATATAAAACTATCTCGCACTGGTCAAAGATTGTGTATTTGATGTATTTGCATTTGGTAAACCCAGTGTAACGCATATCAGAATAATCAAGTTTAGGAAATGAATGCGCATGAACACCACAATGTCATACACTGTTAAAATTTAATTAGGTACTTCACGATACCATAAAAAAACGTTAACATCTGAAGAACAAAAGGTGTTTTATGGCGAAAGAAATTCTTCAAATTATAAAAAGGTGTTTTTTTAACGACTAAATGGTTCTTTATGGAACCAAAAACGGTCCTTCTGTGGCATCGCTGTGAATAACCTTTTAACCTTTATTTGTAAGAGTGTAATTACTGCTGTCAACTTTTGATGCTTATTAGTTGGAAAGTCATAAAGTGATTTTAGTCCTAGCTGAGTCAGGACTGCTTTTTATGTAAAGTTTGAATGCATGCACTGTTTAGCATAGCTTTGCTTTGGGTACAGTTCTCACAATCCAGAGGCGTACAGGTGAACTGAAGATGCTCACCCAGTATACGTCCTTGCCTGCAGCCTGAGGTGTTCACATTTCTTTATCTTTTTTCTGAAAAGACAGAGCTTTTTTGGTATCAATGCTAGAAAAGGGATTGCAAATACGTTTTATGTAGTTGATGCAGTCGCCTGTGTATTTGTTAGCTGATAAAAGAGAATACGATTGCATTAATAATACAGTTTAAAAACACCAGGCACTATTTTCTGGTGCGTCCTCAAGCAGAAAAGTGTCAGGGATGTCTAAACCTGTTCCAGTAGGTTGAAAGTCATGTGAAGTTTACCTCCAATCATAATTAAAGCAGCTGAACAATGTCGTCAGGTTCACTAAGAAGTGTTGCCTTGTTCCAAATGGCACCCTACACCCTTGCAATCTTCCTCACTTTTGTGACATAAGGGGAGTGCCCCCCTTGTGAAAGCCTAAATGATGAATGGGTAACCTTACAGCCTCAACCTTACTTCATGGACTGTGTACGATGAAGCCATAATAAGTCCACTAGACCACAAGTGAACACGAAGTGGGACAGGCCTTGTGTTGGAACTGGTTGGAGATAAACTTGAAAGGACATTGACCCTCCAGGAGCAGGACTGGACACCACTGACCCACACTTCTTCCACTGATTAAGCATTATGAAAAGTAAGTTATGATCATAATTGTGGCATACATCTGAGTGAAGGTAGGATTTGATTACTATTGTCAATTTAAAATTTTAATTGCCATCCATGTGCATTCATATCTTAAATATGATCATTCTAATGTGACTTTCTTGTCGATGTAAATACATGTTGAATGTAATGAGGCTCTAATTTGCATACTGTAGGTAGCTTGCACAGTCTTTTCGCTTTAATTTGTTCATTTGTGGTCTTTCTCAGTAAGAGAGGATAATAAATCTGATATTTTCATGCCCTAAATCACACATCATGCCCTAATAGCAAAATCTGAACTCACAAACAGAATATTCCCAAAAGGACAGCAATAGATCAGGGTAAAAAATAAACAAATAAATAAATAACCTCCGCGATTATTTGGCTCTATTGAACAAATAAAAAGCGAGCAAACAGACTTGTGTTGATGCATCATTCTGCTCAGCGCTGCTGTGGTGTATTGTGGGTGTAAATTGTTTATCATATGATTCCTTGAATATTATGATAAAGAGTTTACACCCACAATTAAATGAATAATGTTCCAGGACACGTTTGTTTTTTTTGTATTTCGTTTGGATCTGAACCAAACATGATGCAAGATTCTCTCTTTATTGTTAAACATCACCTTAACATCAGTTCATCCACCAGTACTATATTTATGTCATTTTCATTTAAACAGTGTTTACAATCCCTGTCCAGGTTTTCCATTAATGTCATTTAAAAGAAAAAGGATAAAAAACAGAGGAAAACGTACTGTATATTTAAACATGGAAACCCTGTATGTGTTTAAAGTGCTAATGTTTTGATGAGTCTGGTCATTTGGAGAGATTCTCACAAAGACAATATTATTTTAGGTTAGTTACAGCCTTGTTTTCTCAGTCTGGTTGTAATTAGTACAGTATGTGTGTTTAACACAGATGTATCTCTAGTAGCCACACAAACAAAGATGAGAGCCACAGGATATTAGGAAGATAAGTATATCCTCAAAAGAAAGTCAAATTACTACTTGATCCAGAAATATTCTCGGTTACTTCTACTTGGTGTCTGTGTAGTACCTACCTGTGCTTATAATTCTAATTTAGTCATGACATGAGTTGAATTAACTGTATTGAACGAGATTGTTTGTAACTGTGGTAACACTTTATTTTAGGGATCAAGTTTTACTGTTGCTTATTACATGAAATGCATCTGTTACATCAAGTATTCCACTCTCATGATCCATAAGAAAAGTAAACTTTTCAGAACAGGTAAATGTGGACAGAGCGCAGTCTTCAGTTTTCCCCGGGGTGTTGATGTGATTTAAAGATTGCACAGGCACTTTCTGTCCCTGCATGCACTGAGGCAGCTTCATAATCCACGTCAAGCCTTGTTATAACCTACCTCTTTTGTTGTTTGCTTATGTTGCTCTAAACACCAGCATAGCATTTTGTGTCATTATCACAGCGTGCAGGGATGCATAGACTTTTTGAAGTGCGGTATTAAGGGAACCTGCCATTGCAGTATGACAATGACACAGTCTGAGTGTAAATGTGTGTGACAATCTTTTCTGTTCCTTTGTCTCTCATGGATTTTCTGTCAGACTAGTTTCTGTTCCATGTACACAGGACAGGTTTCCTTTTTTTCCGCTCTATTTGTGTAGGGCCAGACGAGTTCATAGTTGTCTGTTTCCCATCATTAATATTGATGTGTTGCATTGTGACACAGAGAACTGTGCTCAGTCTGGCAATCATAACACTCATGTTAAAGCTGCAGTGAGTGTGTGTCTGTCTGCTGCTGATGTCAGTGTGACCATGTTTTTACATTGCTGTTTAATAAGGCAGAGTCAATATACCACATCATATAGCTGGTCCAGGTATGGATAATTATATGGACAAGTCCGTTTAAACTAACATTGTTTGAATTCTATATTTATACAATGTTTTGCTGTCCAGCCGTATGTCTAAAAGACTGAGAACACATTGAAAATATGACATTCAGAGTCTAAACAGAGAAAATTACAATCAAGAGATATTGTAACATGAAATGAAGAAGAAAAATGTAATAAAAATGTATTAGGTGGCATAAACTACTATGTACTTACATTTGAATGCACTTATTGTGTACATACGTGTTTTTGCATTGCACTTATACTTTTAAAAATACCTATATGTAGTTACGTCTGTAATTCATTTTTATAATTACATGTATAATTCCACTGTTGACCCATCTCTTACACATTAACCCAACCCCTTGAACCTACCCATACAATCAAACCTGTCCCTAACCCGTATCCCACCTCAATAGTGTTTTGCAATACAATATGAACAAAATAAGTACGCTGTAGTAGTTAAGGCCACCTAATATAAAGCATGACTGAAGACTGCATTATTTCTAGTTCACTATCAAATTAGTGACATTATTTATGTCAACTTTTTTGGAAAGGTCGGATGTACAACATGATCATCGGTTCTTACACAATCTAAGGGAGTCCATGTCAAGTGCTGCTCAAAAAGGACAGCAATGCAAAAATAATAATATTAATAATAAATACTTAGAACACTTTTTAGTGTATTCTTTTCACACAAATTGTTATGCTTAAAATACAGTTAGTAATAAAAAACTGTTAAAACATTTTAAAAATAAAAGTACAGCAGAGGCAGCTTTACAAGTGCATTGTTGGAATGATTTTAAAAATAGATATACTGTTAAAAAAGACACTTTAGACTGCATTTATCTTATGAAATGACAGCATTTTAAGTGTGATTTATGTGTTCAAATACTTCTTGGGTCACTGTGTATATACTACATGTCAGCCAAACTTGGGACAAACTAATATACTTTTATACTATGACAAAATTGCCATTCTATTAATTTGGCTCTAACCCTAACCCTAACCCTAAGGCTCAAGCAACTTACCAGGGTTACGTCAGTGAGCATGTTCCCTGAAAATCACACCCACAGGTTTAGCTAAACAGGAACTACTTTTTTTTATAGGACACAAGGCATGATGGTTTGTTAGACCAGGACTCCAGATAGATTGTAGAACAGGGTCTTTTTCATTCACAGAGTGAGATTTCCCGTGTCCTGTGCTCTCAATCCCACACATTGTTGATGTGACACTAAATGGGGCGGGGGGGGGGGTGTTTGCATTTTTTTGTCTGATACTGACATTGTACTTTACAATCACAGAGAAAAAAAACTCTCCAGCAATTTGACAACAACTTTCTGGAATCAAAGTCAGTTAATGGAAAACTCAGTGTCAGCCCTGTTTTGTAAATGCATGTCATAGAACTTGTTTTGAATGATTCATTCATGTGTATGTTTGATTTATTTATCAATTCAAAGTATAACTGGATCTTCTGGTGAAAACATCTCTCTAGTGATGTACGCAGAACTTTTCCAAGAACTTACTCAGCATAAACCTGAGTGCAACGCCCACATCTCAACTGAAAAAACTGACGTTTAAAACATTTTAAAGACGGCTGTGCACTTGTTTCTCTGGGTACATAAAGTCTACAGAACCAAGTCCCCTTCGGCAGTCTATTACGCTCAGATGTACTTCACAATATTGACTGTGGCCATAACCCTGCCTCTCCTCCTAGACAAATTAAGAAATAAAGAGGATGAGGATGAACCTTTAGGATGTCTTCATCTGCTCCCCACCGCTGGCAGAGGAAATGAAAATCATTTCTACAGATGTGCTCCCTTTCATGGCCAAAAAGGGATTAGAGAGAACATCAGACATTGTTTCTATGTATTGTTTGACTTTAAAGTCATGCGCAAAATGGGATTAAAACAAAACAAAAAATGCTGATAAATAACCTTCAGTAACCTAACCCCCCCTCCTCTTTGGCAGAAGACTAAACCGGCTTCAATAGCTACCATGTTCCTAACAAAGTCCCACTGCTGCTATCACCTCAAAGTCCAATCCAGGACGAAATTCAAGTTTATTTTCTTTAAATCGCCCATTTCTAACAAGATCCTCTTAAAAGCCCATAACAAGCAGCTGAATTGTTGCTCTCTTCATCTGGAGGGGTGTAAGACACCATGTCTAACTTCAAAGTCCATCTTAACGCCACACTTTAATTGTATCTACTCCAGCACCCTGCATGCCATCTGATTCTGCTGACTGCACTTACTGCACTTACACTAAGAGGTCTTTCTCTTTTTGGGTCCAGTCAGCCTTTCTTTTGACTCATGCACATTAAAAGGGTTAGTTCACCCATAAATGAAAAATTCTGTCATTATTCACTCACTCTTATGTCGTTCCAAACCAGTATGACGTTCTTTCTTCTGTGGAACACAAAAGGAGAACTTCAGCAGAATCGACCTGTGTGTTCTTGTCCTAGTGTTGGCCAAAGTTACATTAATCCTTAAAAAAGTAACTAAAAGTAACTAATTGAATTACTCTTTTAATGTGTTGCGTTACTTTGGCATTACTTTCTGTGCTGCTTGCTTGAAGAATAGGAAGTTCAGCACTCTTCAGCAATAAAAAACAAACGCTCAATAGTCAGTTTTGCTTGTTAATATGGATGAAATGGATCATCAAAGGTCAACAGTAAAGACATTGGTTATAAAAATGGGATTAAATACATAGAGGATTTTTTGCTTTTTAACAGGTTTAACTATTGCAGGTTTGCGTCATATTCTCAGTTTGCATTTCACAGTTTTTATTCATTTTGACGAATGGTGAATTTGTTTTTGTTCAAGTGAAATGAGTAAAAGTGTGTTTACATTTAGTCTAGAACTACATCATGTTTGTACAGCACACACAACACCTCTGCACTTACTCCCGACTCAGTCAATAAATGGGGGAGAGTAAATGGCACTAAAAAATGTAAAAGCAGTCGGATGACTTCAGAAGATTTGGAATATAATGTACAAGTCATATTAGTTGCTGTTATTGTGCTTTTGAGACATGGTTCTTTTGGTCACTTTGTGTTAACAAAATTCTGCTTAATATCTCCTTTTTTGAAAATCGCATGAGTTTGGAAAGAGATGATGAGAGAACTTTCATTTCACCATGTACTGTACCTTTAAAGATATTGTCCCAGACCGGTCTTGTTTATTTGCCTAAGCCATAATTTCCTCCAAAAGCATGGTCATTGCTCCGTGTATGCCATGCAAATCATGATCTGCTTCATTTTCTTTCGTCTCCCTGCATCTATGCCTTCCATATCCCCCCCCCTGCACACACTAACATCAGACATTCACAAAGTGGACATTCACACTTCACTCCTGGTGGACGTCTGTGATAATTGCCATAAGCCTCCTACTTGCTTTCATTTTCCATTGTTCTCCCTAAAGTCTTTGCTCTGGCTTGTGATAAAGGGATAATCACTTCAAAGCAAACTGCTGAGAGTTTAGCCCTGAGCTGAAAGAGCAGGCAGACAATACAGTCATTGAGAGCAGTTACTGATCACAGCGTTCATCACGGAGCAGCAGACGCTCTCAGACGCACTCACTTTAGCTGCTCCAAAATGAATACTCAGCAATTACCAAACAGGAATAAAAAAACTGGCTCTGGCCAACTTTATAAGGTACTTATAAAGGAGGCACGGGTTTCGCAAAAAATCTAACAATTATGTTTCCTTTTGGAGTTTTTTTTTCCTTTCTAATCATTATTAACCAGGTTGAGTCTGATCAGTCAATAGGCAAATGCACACCAAGCTAGTTTGCAGTGTTGTCCAACGATATGTATGAATGTCATTGACCCTGCAAATGGCACATCCTGGATGATTATGCCCGGACAATGACTTCCTACTCTCATTAGAATTAGAATAGAGCATTAGAACGTAAGTCTCATTTGTGGACTGTTTCCACTGTAGACAAAACATTTGATTATTGAGAAAGATTTCCTGGGAAGATAAGGCAAGTGAGTAAAATCTGTTGTTCTAAAAATGTGTCTTAAAGATTATTTTCTAAAATGTACTTGATGTTCTGCTCACCATAGTATGACAGCAATGTACACAAAGCTTCACATCTGCTCTTTAAATTCATCTCATTTAGCACTAATGCATGTATTTTATAATATCCTGCTTCTTAAAGTGAATGTAGAACATCAAAGGAAGCGCTCAAGCCTTTGAAGTATCATGAGTGGAATCAGTGGAACGTCCTCCCTCACTAGTTCAAAATGCAGGACAAGCTTTTCTGGTAGTTTCACTTTTTTTTAGTTGAGAAGGACTTTTAACTACACTTCTACTGTAAAGTAACCTACTTCGAACTTTTGTGGCGTCTTAACTAACCCCATCATGTCTTAAAGCGGTAGTTCATCCAAAAATGAAAGGTTTGTAATCTTTTACCCAGCTTTTACTCATGTTGTTCAAAACCTGGATTCGGTAGAACCTAAAACAAAATATTCTGAATAATGCTGAACCCCGTTGTCTTTCATCTTCTTTTTTATATATATATTATAGCTATTTTGGAAAGAGTCAAAGAATGTATAAATGTGAGTTAATGATGACATCATTTTTATTTTGGGGTAAACTATTCTTTTTTAAAGTCAATATTTATGTCTACATTAGACTTTTTCTTTCTTAAAATATCAATAGACATTAAATTAAAGGCATAGTTCACCTGAAAAAAGAACTGGAATGGAGCAATATGAAAACAAATTAATAATGATAAACTTTATTTGTGGAGTGAACTATTCTATCTGAGTTTCCAGACCTTAATTTGTCAGCAACAACCTTTTGAACAGAATTGTTTGCACTGTGTTGATCTGTGTAAGACCAACACAGAAGGATAACTCACCATGTTTTCTCTATGGAGTTTAGTATGAGGTTTATAATAGTGTTTGGGGTTTATAAAATAATGTAGGCCTATATGGTTAAAAGAGATGTTAAACCCAAATATACCATTTCAGCTTCATTTCACAACAGTTGGAATGTTAGCTACTTTTTATATAAGAAAATAAAAGAAAAAAGGCAGCATAAATATTATCATTTGAGTTGTGACAATTAACAATGTGTATTGTTTTACACGTAAACGAAAAACTGCTATTCTAAACATCTAAAGGAAAATCCAGAGGGAGAACATGGCTCAGAAAAGGCTAATTCTCTAACAGGAATTCAGAACTGAATGGGTTAACTATAAAACTAGCACTGAAGGGGTTAACTGTGATTCCTCAGAGGAAAAAGCGGCCTGTGTCTTTAAAGTTTCTGTAGCAACAGCAGGATCGCGGCGCTGCAGATCACTTACTCCTGACGCTCCACAGCTCGAGGGGAGTCGGCTCAAGATCTCTCTGCTTTGATAAGGTCCTTGCGCCTCAGTTGAAACTTTTCCCTGACGGACTTTAGCGAACGGGCACTTTACAGCGTCTCGTTGAGAGCGTTATGGTTAGAAGCATCGATAGGGCTTGTTAAAAAGAAATATGTGGTTTTCGGCCGTTTTGGAGCGATCGGTGTTGTTTTAAAGCGGGAGTGCGAGAAATAGTGTTGTATGTATCTGTCGGGACCGTGCGGTCGGCTGCGCTCTTTGATGTCCGCTCTTAAACCCTGAGCTCAGTCCACACTGGAATAAGAGACCAGAGCACATTCAAACGCACTATACAGGGATCTAGTGTGCTCTTCGCGGAAGGAAGTTTACGTTTAAAACCTAAAATCTGCATTTGACAACAAACAACATCAGAGGACAAGAGGACTGCGTACAGTTGGATATATTGTGGAATATATTTGTTCTGTTGTTGGAAAACTGGGACTTTGGGGACTGAACTCATGGATGGATGGTGAGTTAGAGCAGTGCGTGTGTGTGTGTGTGTGTGTGTGTGTGTTCTCCCAGCGCTGGCCCCATGCTATTGCTTTGATGTGCTGTTTACCGACTTTGAAGTCATGTGTCGCTGTGAAATGCAGTATATCTGATAGACGTTACATTAAAACGCGTGTTTTCAGTTTGGCTTTTTTTATTGTGTTGTGTTGTGGTTAGATTGGCTATGTTTAAAGAATATTCATGATAGTGTTACGGGACTTCAACCCCCTGTGATCTCATACTTTTGTTTTTCTTAAGGGGTTTGAAGTTGGATGCAGCATGTTTTGTCTCATTTCTAATGGATTGGACTCGATCACTCTTTATAACCGTAAGGGACGAATTTAAGCGGTTGATGAATTTTTCAAAACTGTCCTAATAGGCATTTTAGACTTCTGTAGCGTGTTTCGATGCCGTTGTATCTTTGATGATGCATTGAGATCCTTTATGTCACCAGAAGTGTAGTTTTGTACTATATTATTATGATTATTATGATTATTATCATAATAAAGGTAAACCTAGTTTTAACGTACCTGAAGCGAATACTTTTTGTTAAGAAAAGTAAATGTGAACTATTGATGGTAGTCTATACTGTACAGATATACTGTAAGCAAGCTTGCTATTGATTAATTGGGTTTACATTATTGTGCGTTTCATTGCGATTCGGTTTCATGGTCACAGCTAGAATTTTCCGCGACATTTTGCATAGTTAAACATTGCGATATTCAGTTTTCGTGCAAGTCGCCGTTTTAAACACTATCATATATTGTCTTCTTTTAAAGTTTGTGTATAGTTATGACAGATTTTTATTATTATTTACATGTTTCTTGACAAATACAACCGGGAACAGGATGTTTGATGTTTTTAATTATGTTTTTGAAGATTATCTTCCGATCAAAATCGCACATTTAAACGGATAAGCTCAGTTTTCCTTTAATTGACGCTTTTATCCTCGTTTTTCATGTCCTCTTCATCGCTAAAATGTGATCAAACTGAGATTGAATGAGAAAGATGTAATGTTGTAAATATCCACAAACGCTGTATTTTGTGGTTTTAATGATCAAAAAGTTTTCTAATATATTACACTTCTAATAAAATGCCAAAATAGAAACCAGGTCGCTTCGATTCGACGAAGCCGATTGTACACAGCAAGCGCGCACAATGTAGAGCTATACGTGTCTGAAGTGACTCTTTTGAAGTTTTTGGGGCGGATCTGGTTTTGATGAGATCAATACTTTGTGTTTCAGAGAGAAGCTCCCCTGCTGATTTAAGAGAGAAAGGAGATTACAGCTGAGCTTCACACTGAAGGCTTTGCTGCTGGAGCTGCAAGAGCCATGAATAGGACACTAACAGATCCTATGGTCAGTAGCTTCAGAGAAGATGACCCACGTCCACCGGTCCCAGGGGAAGAGGGTGAGACAACATGCCACCATCCCAGCAAACTGGCCATGATGAGACCGAAGGATCCTGTGAAAACTATTATGGCTGATCTTCGCTGCTCCACAGCTAGGAGGGATGACGATGGACTTGGGGAACCTGAGGGCAGTGCGTCCCCGGACTCCCCTCTTGCCCGGTGGACCAAATCTTTGCATTTCCTTCTTGGGGACCAGGACGGTGCTCAACTTTTCCGGGCATATCTTGAACGTGAGAAATGCGAGGACACTTTAGATTTCTGGTTCGCCTGCAATGGTTTCAGGCAAATGGACCTCAAGGATACCAAAACACACAGAGTTGCCAAAGCCATTTACAAGCGGTATATCGAGAACAACAGCGTCGTGGCCAAGCAGCTTAAACCTGCTACTAAGACCTTCATTAGGGATAATATTAAGCGTCAGCAGATTGACTCTGCAATGTTTGATCAGGCTCAAATGGAGATCCAGACTGCTATGGAGGAGAACGCCTATCAGATGTTCTTGACCTCAGACATATACCTTGAGTATGTCAGAACCGGGTGTGAGAACCCCAGTCATGTGAATCCCAACGGACTAGGAAGTCTGAAGCTGGTGTGCGGATACTTGCCGACTCTAAATGAAGAGGAGGAATGGAGTTGTAATGACTTTAAAGCCAAAGCTTTGGCCACTGTAGTGGGACTGTCTGCCAAAGCGTTACAGTCACCTCCATCCCTTCGCGCAGTGGAAGCATTGGAGAAAGGCTACAGGTGAGATTTTTTTTTCACTTGAATACTGTATGCTACGACAGTCCTGTTGCATGCTTCATGTGCAAAGCACCCTATAGTGTGTAGCATAGTGATTAAAGGTCTAGTATGGTAGCCGGAAAGTTGTAGGTTGAAACAAAGATTGATTGATGTGTAGGGTATCACTTTTTGTGCCTTTGAGCAAGACACTGAGTCTTAGGGATTAATTCTCTATGTGTGTGTGAAGTAAGTAATTTTGCATAAATTCATCAGAGGAATGTCAAATTAATAAATGAGTAATGAGTTTTCAAGTGTATTATTACTTAGTTTCATGTAGCTACTGCATTTGAGCTCTTGCATTAAACATGAGAGGCCCTTTCTTGCGAGTTTGGGGCCGTTTGCTCTCACCTGGCTTGCATTACGCAGAGAGAGAGAGAGAGAGAGAGAGAGAGAAGGGGGAAAAAACATCAATAGAGCAGCTCTTCCTTTCATGTAAATATTGTCTAGCACCAGGCCCTCTGCTGGCTCCACACAGTTTCCTCTGCTTTGAAATTCTTCTGCCATTAGAGGATCATCTTCAAGGATCAAGGCTAGTTCACAATGCAAAATTGGTTTCAACCGTCAAACAGATAAAACAAGTGGCACTCATAAAAAAATGTCACTGATTCAAAAACTCAACTTTTGTTTTGGTTTTGCCATTAACAAAACAAAATACTTAATCAAATCGCTCACAAGGTTTTGCCTATGTTGATTTAAGTAGTCTTCATTTAAACCAGTTCTGTTACTGTACTTTGTCATGTTTGACACCTTCAGATGTCTTGACGAGCCACTGGTTTGGTTGTTAAAAAGAAAAGTATATTGTCTGGGTTTAAACAAAACACCAGGGAAAAATCTGGTTTGATGAATTGCTAGCTGTCACACAACTTGAGGTTGTAAATGAGGTGACCCATCAAGGTGTGGTGCCAGACAAATGTTTATCCATCTCAAAGATGGCCTGTTGGGAGGGTGATCTTGAAGAAGGTGACAGAACGTTTCATCTCTGCTTATCTTTGTCGGTTTGTTTATGTAGGAGATGATTAAGAAGCAGACGAGAGTAAGCAAAGTCTCTTTTTTGATGTTATTCCCTGATTTCTTTTTGAAGAATGCTCCTTGAGCAGTCTGTTTTCCCTCTCTCTCGGGGCACTTTTTTGTTCATCTGAAGCATGTGGAACTTATTTCTCTCCTTTTCTGTGTTTCTGAATCGAGTTATTCACAAAACAACACGCAGCAGCGGTTCCTCTGTGAGTCACAGAGACCGTGGCCTTCATCTCCTCCGTTTCTTATTTACCACCGTTCTCCTCTGATTTCAACTGCCTCTCTTCGCACTTTTATCTAGGAAAAAACCCCGACGGATGGAGAATAAGCACACTTTTTGAGCGAGCGGAAAAGAAGGACAGAGGGGGGCGAGGCACCTCATGAAAGAAAGCATGAATGAGGGGGTGAGCGAGGGAAGAATGTGAACCCAGCTGTGCTAAATACCTGACTCTGAGCGAGAGCTTCCAAAGGTCAGGTTTGAGTTGGGGCCGTAGGCTATAGTCCTGCTGGGTCTCCCCTCACAGCGCTGCTGGCAGTAGGCATTCTCATAAAGAGGAGGCCCTCCTTCCCCCCCCCTCTTCTCTTCTTTCTTTCCGCTCTCTCATGTTCTTTCTTTCTCTCTCTCTCTCTCTCCCTTTCGGCCCGGCTCAGGTTCTCTACCTCCTCCTCCTCTTCCAGTGGAGCAGGAATGTGTCACAGCAGGAGAGAGGGGTATGGAGAGCGAGAGAGAAAGATCGGAGGGAGGGGCGGCCTGGGTGGGTATGTGGAGGAGGTGCCCTTAGCAGAGGAAAGAGCACAAGAGAAGGAATGACATGAAACGGGAAAGTTTGGAAGGGGGAGGTAAAGTGAGGAACGGGGTGCCTGGCCCAGACAAAAGGCCCCAGATATGCTCCACTGAGGGGAAGTGGCATTGGCAATTCACACAGATGTGCTGCTCACTTAACTTTCCCCCTGATCAGCCCTCACCGGGCTGCCGCAGGGGGGAGGTGGGGCAAGGGAGATGAAAGGGAAGAGTAGAGAAAAGACAAACTGAGCTTGAGTTCCCCCCCCCCCCCCCCACCATGAAGGAAAAAAGACTAGTAAAAATAGCTGGACACTTTTTCACAAACATAAGAGAAGCCATGTTAGAAGCATTTTGCATTTGCAGTATGATGATTCCCCCCTCTTTTGCTCTCAGAATAAGTGGATGGTATTGTAACATTTATTTCATAATTTAACCGATGCTTTAATCCATTTCGTTAAGGTCAGAATCACAGTCTAGGCAAGCACACTTGTGCGGTCTCGCTCATACTTGACATGCTTTCTTGCATTACTGTGGTGGTAGCAAACCTCAGTAGTCAAGATGGCAAACAAGTTACCTTCAGATGTTGTCACGTTAACTGGAGGCGTCAACTTTGTGATGGCAAAACCTTTCAACTGTTGCTCTGCTGTAACAGTAGTTTACCTGAGCGATTGGTTTAGTTCTGCAGTTCTGTCATGGCAAAGCTTAGAAAACAGTAGAAGATATTTCTAAAAGTGATACACAATTAGGCTTTACAGGTTCAGTCCCCTTACAAGTGCCCCAATTGTGGGTTCATGAATCATCCAAGCAACCGTCAAGTTAATAGCCTTCAATTTAATTGCTGCACCCTGCTTTCAATTAAAACCATAATTGTTTGTTTTTCCTGTAGGTCCTATAGGCGCAGCGACCCTGGAAACCCCTATCGTGTTGCATCCGGTTATAGTTTTGCCCCTGCCACCAGTGCCAATGACAGCGAGGTCTCCAGCGATGCCCTGACGGATGACTCAATGTCCATGACGGACAGTAGTGTGTAAGTGTTTTTCTGATACCGGTACATTTCTGCATTTTCTTCACCTAGTAAACTGCCTGCCTAGGTGGCACTGTTGGCCATCGTAGACAAATCTTGAATAAACAGATAATGCCTAAAAATTATATCTTAAAAAATTTGTAAAAACTTTCTCTGGCTGTTTTTTGTCACTTGTGGCTGGTAATGAGATGGTACCGATTGCAGGTGGCTTTTAAATGTGTTTGAGATGTTTTTGATGTGTTGCTGGAGTCTTGAGGGGATGAGCTATGAGAAAGCGGTAGACCCAAGAGAAGAGCCCTCAGATAATGTGCTTCCTCTATGCCCTAATTGAAGCTAATGTTTGCAAATTCCTCAACAGGAAATGACACTAGCCAGTTTGTCCTCCTCTTTTGCCCATGCTCTTTCCCTAGAAAGCTTTGATCTTCAATGGCTTCTCTTTTTAGACTTTGCACAACTTAGTCACCGAAGACATAGTCATTATTTATTGGTTTCCCCATTGTCCCTGGAAAAAGGGGGTGGGGGTTAACTCGCCATGTGGACTATAAGACACTCATTGAGGTGCTTTGGCAGTAAATTAAAGGAATCTCAACTCGCATGGAGGTTTGGTATGAGCCCGCCAGGGCTGGAATGAGAGGGATCCGGTGTCAGCTAGGCCTTTGAGAGGTTAGCCATTTCTGGAGCACAAGAGCAGGTCACCTGGGATTAGGGTGTTTGGGACCCCATCCCCCAGACACTCATGTACACCACCCATTCAACCCCACCTCTGCCTGAAAGCAGCCCTCCCCCCTCTGTGTTTGCGGCAGAGGCAATTGTGCGAGTGCATAGCTAAGTGCAGAGAGTGAGAAATAAAGTGCATGCTGGATGAAAGGCTTAACTGAATCGCTTTCAGCCCATTGTTAGGCCCCGGGAGCTTAGAGGGATAAGAGGGTGGCTGGCTGCTTTGAAAATTACTTGCACAAGTGAATAGGAGATTCCCATAAAGCACAGCCAGCCTGTGACACCCCAAAGCTCCAAACGCAGCGAGTGTTATATGGACAGTGGGCTGATTGAAGCAGAGATTAATATATTGATAGGTGCAACCATGCAGGAGTTTTTTTTGTTTTTGTTTTTTTAACAAAATGTGCAACAGCTTCTTGAGTGAACTGTAGCTGAAACTGCAGCACAGTTAAACATTAAATTAATGTAACAAGCTAATAAAAAAAATAAATAAAAGAATTATCTACATACTCCTGTCTAGTGATTTCACAAACATAAAGCCAATGCATTTTTTTATTCTATATTGTTTGTATTTGTGCCACTTTGAAGTACCATACGCAACGGGAAAACCAGCCTCTGTGTTCTTTATTTGGAGGCTGATTTGATTGGAATAGCTGCATTTTTATTTGAGTTAAAAGGCACAGCGCTAAATCAGAATCTGAATTCCAGATAAAGGGAGGGAGGGAGTGAGGGAGGGGAGGAGAAGTGGGGGAAATTTTGCTTATATCTTATTTATGGATTTACTTGGACGCTAGGGAATGCCGCTGCGCCGACTTCAAACATTACCTTATCTTACAAACCAGCCTTTTGATGTGCGCAAGATCAGAGGCTGACTGCCGAGCGCTTGCCAAATGAAGATTGGAGCGACGGCTTTATGCGCATGACTGTGAGCTTTCAAAGACGTGCTGGAAACTGCATTTGGGCTAGGTCATACACTTCAGAGTCGGAACAGAGCAAAGGAAACTGGCCTGGCTTAAAAAAAAAAAAGAAAGAGAAAAAAGAAAAAAAAAAGCGGAGGATGAGAAAGATGTCTGGTTTTAGAGGCAAGAAAGGGTGAGATTGAAGAGGTGGAGGTTTACGAACATTCTGCCATGGATTAGATGGATTAGGAGTGTTTATGGAAACACAAGCCATCCTTTATTGTAATTGGTAGCATCATATAGATGTCATAACGCCAGCAACGCTTGATTGTGCGTTGGCATTAGTGGCAGCTTTTGCGCCACTGCCCTTTGGGTTCGAGCGAGCCCCTCAGCGTCTGTGCTGGGCAGGAGAGCAGAGAAAGATCTTGCTGTTACCAGCACTCTGGAATGCTCACGGCTAACATGGAGGAAGATGAAGAACTTTGGGTTTTGGATGATATTGAAAGGAAAGTCATGGGGCTTGGGGTTTAGTTTTCACAGGGTGAGAGTGCATCGTTTTCTGGGCCATTATTTCAACATCACAATAAGTGTAGATCTGTATGACTACAGGATTTGAGTTTGTACGGATTCTGAAGATGAATGTGTCTGCCTATCGTGTGTTAATTCGGGCAGCAAATAACCTTTATTGTTCTGTGTGTCCTTGCAGAGATGCCATCCCTCCTTACAAGCTGGGAAGTAAAAAACAGTTACAACGAGAGATGCAGCGCAACATGAGGATGAACGGCCAAGTGTCACTACCTCCGTTCCCTGTAAGTGTCCTCGCCAATCTTCTGAATTACATACAAACAACTTCAACGTCTCACCCCCAATTAAAAAGCGTTTCCCACTCACAGTTGTGGACTGTTCGTTGTTGTTGTGCTCTTTCTGGGATAATGACTCTTAATAAACTGCCACACCGCGCTAAATGAGTCTGTTTTATCCCGGGGCACCAAAATCAACTGTCTCTCTCTGAGAGCGCTTTGATCAGCGGATGAATGGGGCTGACTTCAAGGGAAGTGACAACTTCCAACCGAGCTGCACCCTTTTTAGTCCTCCAGCAGCACCCTCCATCCCCCTCTCCCTTGTTTCCTCCCTGCCTCCCTCCAAGTAGAAAACGAGAACTGGTTGGTTAGTGTTTGGAGAGAGAGTTTGGAAAGACAACTTGTTAAGCAAGTCAAACAAACCTGTATCCACCCTCCTATGCCCCCTTATCCTTTCTTACTCTGCGTTGTGTTCCTTTCTTCCTCTTCCTGTCACCGAATGTATGAGAGGGGACAAGAGCACAACATTTTTAATTCTGCTTTGGAAAGACTTTCCATTTTCTGTGTCTTCTCTCTCTTTCTCTCTATCTCCTTGCCTCCCGCCCTCTCTTTTTTTTCTAGCTTGTAACATTTCCCTTCTGATTTGGCAATGACTGGCTGCCTCTCCCAGGATGCTACTTTTAGGCAGCAGGGGCCTGGAGCTGCTGCAAGTCTCACCAGCAGCTCGTCTTGCTTTCTTCTCGCTTTCGTCTCTCCCTTCATCGTCTTCACAAAGAGATGGAAAGAGGAAGCCAAATCAAGAAAGGCAGGGCACAAAATAATAATAAAAATAAAAAGAAAGCGATAGAAAATCCTCGTGTGAGATGCACACATGGGGAAGGAGGATAATGTGGCTACTGTAGCTCAAAGGTGCCTGCTGTCGTTGGGGGGGAATAAATTACCTCTGTGCTTCTGATCTCCCACCGCTTGACTCCTCTAGTGGCGGCACACATCTCGCCATCTTACTTTCTCTTCTTTTAATCCCCCTCTCTTTCCTTTTTTCCTCTACCTCCCTCCTTTTTCCCCCTGTCGATATGTGACTTTTATTGCTAGATGTAAAGCCAGTGTCCCTGCCGCCCCTGGTGAGCGTTTGATATTTGACGAGGGCTCTTTGAAGCTGCCTGACTTCACAGGCCAGGCTGATGGCTTGGTTGCACTACAGAGGGAACAAGCCGAGGCTCCTTAGAGCGTGACCAACTGCTCATGCCGGCAGCGGCCCATGCCAGTGGTGTGGGGCATGTGTTTGTGTGTGTGTGTGCACGCGCGTTGGATGGGCAGTAGACTTATGCGGGGAGGGCAGCTGTAGAAATCAACCCCCCCTGTCCTGTCTGGTCTTCTTGCTAATCTGTATCTTTCTCTGGTTGTGCAGAGGACGCGGCGGCCACCTAAAGAGATGACTCCCGTGGAGCCAGCAGCCTTTGCAGCACAGCTGATAGCAAGACTGGAGCGTCTGAAGCGGGAACAGGAAACCATGAGCTCCCTGGAGGAGAGACTTCAACAGATTCAGGAGGTTGGTATCGCTGGTCTCTGAAAATGTTGTCGTTGCGTCCAATCGAACATAAGTTTGAATTCTCGAAGAACTGAGAAACACATTTATATGCATTGCATTCGCAGAATATTTTGGGCAAACAGGCTGTTTGCAAGTATTCCTTCCTAACATTCCATGTTCCTGTGTGCACTTTAGGAGGAGGAGAGGGATGAATCCGAGGTGTCTGGAAGCAGTGCGCCCCACTCTCTGCCTTTGCTCCCTCCTGGCTCTTGTGAGGAGGACCCTCAGGCCATCCTGGACGAGCACCTTTCCCGAGTTCTCAAGACCCCTGGCTGTCAGTCTCCAGGAATGCTGCGGCATTCCCCGCGCTCCCGCTCTCCTGAACAGCGCCCCCTGCCTCGGGGAGGTCCCGGCACCAGGTCGCAATCTGGCTCTGTGAATGGATACATGCCGGCCAAAACCTTCATCTCCAGACAGTCGACCAAGCACATCCATCACCACTACATCCACCACCATGCTGGAACCAAAAGCAAGGAGCAGATCGAGGCGGAGGCGACCCAGCGGGTACAGTGCCTGTGCCATGGGGCATCAGAATGCTGCTCCGCCCCCTACAGCCGCAGCCGGAGTCTGGGCAGAGACCAATGTGGCAGCCCTGCAGAAGTGGCCTTTGGGTAAGCTCACGTCTTTTGTTGTTGTTGTTGTTCTTTAGTTTCTCATTGCTTTTTAATTTTTGCATCCTGAAGGGTTTTTGTTTTTTCAACTTCAATTTCTATTCCTTTTCCTGCTGCTAGGCATCCCAGCTCTTTATCCAAGCGTCTGTGTAAATCTGGAGAGGAGGTGAACACGGAAGGGTTGGAGAGCTGTCTCCTCCAGCTGCCAGCTGACAGTACAGACCGCTCTCAAAACGTATGGCAGTGGATCCTGGAGAGCGACCGACAGACCAAACACAAGCCCCACAGGTCTGTCTCACAGCTCTACGTTCTTGTGGAAATTCTTGTGCATGAGCATTTGCACACACATTTGGGCAAGCGTTTTAAAGACTTACCATTTGCCCACCTTGATTCCCGTGAGCTTTGGTTCTTACGTTGTACTTAAATATTCAAACTTTTTGTTGTTACAGCACTCAAAATGTAAAGAAGTCGCACTGTTTGGATCCCACGCGCACACACACCTGGGGAGGTGGTGGAAGCAGTGGTCATCTCCGTGCCCACCAGCCTGCACACCCCTTCGTTCAGGATCCCGCCATGCCTCCTCTACCCCCTCCCAACACCCTAGCACAGCTTGAAGAGGCCCGCAGACGCCTTGAAGAAGTTTCCAAACCCTCTAAACAGAGGTACAAGCTCCAGATCCTGTATGTCATTCCTTGCTAAAAACTCTCGATTGATTCTTGTATTGACGAATGGATTCCACTTCACAGGCATTCAACATCAAGCCTTCAAAGAGACAAGAGTCACCCAGTGCCTGTGCAGAATGGCAGTTCAGCGCTTCAAACAGATGAGTATGTATCTCTCCTGATAATCATTGCACTTTAATTGATTTTTCATCAATGAACGGCAGACATATGCAATGTTTTGCAGCCGTTAGTCTTTCTTTTCCTTCAGAGACTCCTGGCTGCTCTCTTTTTTTGGTGTCTGGACCTAGCCAGTGTTTGAAGTGTGGAGCATTGGCCACCTGATGGCAAAACTCTTTTTCATTTTTAATTGGCTGACCTTCAGTCCTGGTCTAAGGATAGGGGGCTTTCTGAAGTAGCACTACAAAGTGAATAAAGGAGCCAGGGGATAATCTTGACCATTTTTCTTTTTACTCATCTCTGACAGCATTTGTTAAACTTGAGGCACTGCATTTAAGCCAACTACTGACTCAGACAGTGTAATACTTAACCTATATATACATATTAACCTAGCTGTCGAGTAATATTTAGAATGAACATAATCTTGAAGTTGGATAATTAGGATCATTAATCCTACTTATGAGCTATACTAGTAATACTGTTGGTTGGTTAAAGACAGCACAAATAATATCCATACATGCCTCCACAAAATCTAATCCTGATGGATAAAAACCAGTCCCACCCAAAACATTCCTGTTGTGTTACAGTATTTCAGTGTGTTTTGCATGCCATCTAGTGTGGTCTTTAAGACCTAGCTAATATTATGCTCTGCTGTAATGATATTTTACGATTGTGCTTGTGTGTTTGTGTCTTTCCAGACCAAAAGATCTCAAGAAGATGTCAGGTTGCCACAGTAGTTTGGGCTCAGAGACAGTGGTCACATACTTCTTTTGTGGTGAGGAAATCCCGTACCGCCGGATGATGAAAACACACAGCCTCACACTCGGTCACTTCAAGGAGCAACTGAGGAAAAAAGGCAACTACAGGTATACCTGTATATAAGAAAAGATTCTTACTGGAGAATTTCAGTCTAATAGTTGACCGCTGAAAACTTTTGTACAATAGTTTTGCAAAAAATTTACCGCGAGGTATTTATTGACTTGTTGGTTTTGTTGGTGTCTGCAAGATGGCAATGTTTACTGTAAGTTATTTACATTAGCAGCAAGTATGGAGTTAAGACGACAGGAAAGAGAGAGGGGTGGGTGCACAGAGAAAGAAAGAATGAGGGAATTTTAACTGTAGCCGTTTGGTCACATCTGGTATTGATTTCGTCTTAAGGCACATTTAATAAGCAGCTCTTTGAAGCCCAGGCCTTTCATTTGATGCACAAAGACTTGCACACATTTTTCAACAATTGTATCAAGCTACGTTGCTCTCATACATTTGTGTGTGTGTTTACATAAGACTATCAGTTTTTTTGTTTTTAATTATTATTTCTCATTTGTATCAAAGCCTTTTTATTTGAATGGGGCATTGTCAGATGGCCGCCAGTGGTTTTCCTGGTGCATGTTGACTCCATAAAAACCCATTTTAAGTGCACCAGAACAGTTGAGTAACTTTTACTGGTAACTACACTGGTCAGCTTTCAGTTGCCCCCTGACCAAAATCTGTAATGCTCAATGCGATTGCATTGGTGTCCATATAGCGCACTTGTTTTGTCTCACAGCTTGTTTTCTAAGACCTCTATTCTACATGAGTATAAAAAAAAAATCCACATGTTAAGGACCCCTCGTTCGCTATGCACATTTTCAAGGAAAAGAGAATTCAAAGCTGATGGTTTTAATCGCAGAAAATGTGTGTAGTTGGGTCATTTCAACATGGCAGAAATTCAACAAAGAACAGTACTGCCAGAGTTGCCAGACGATATTGGTGCCAGATGTTGCGAAGAGAAAAACTTGCCATATAAAACATGTTCCAATGGAAAGACTTCTTTTTCTTTCTTCTTCTCCCTGTTTTTTTTTTTTTTTTTTTTTTTTTAACAAATAAGAGCCATGCTTCCCTTTTGAAGATTTTTGCGGAGGAGGATATAGCTTATTCTCCAGAAATAAGGATGTAATTATGTGCCATGTAGCAGTATTCTAGTTTGTCCCTCATTTATGAAGTTGGGTTTGGGCAGTGGGAGAACAATGGATTGTTTCCGACATATTGAAAGAAGAAAAGCAACTTTGTTCTTGTCAGTTGTTGTTTTGAGTCACGGTTATTCCTGTGTGTGTTTTATGTGCACTGTTTCTATGACTTGGTGGTGTTTGCTTGTAAAAACCTAGCATGCACCGCAGCGCAAGTTAGTAAGTGGGGGCATTTTCCATTACAAAGCCAATTACTGAGGCAGACCTCACCACTCCCTCCCCTCCCACTGTTTTCTCTTCCTTCTGGAGGAGGTGGAGATCATTAGTGCATCAGAGGTGGAAGGAAAAAGACAAATCGAATGATAGAAATGAGGAAAAAAGGTCATTCGTCAAGGTCAAAGACTAGATTAAGGCCAGACCCCGTCGCAATGTGGTAATGAAAAACGCTAGAGTAGACTCTACGGCACCCAAAAATGTCAGCCTTCATGAAAGATCCCCATCATTTGCTCAAGAACTCCCAATTAGACACCAGAGGCCTGATGGTAGATGGGTGGTGGTGTTTAACAGACCCTCTAATTTAGGCTAAAGCATCTCTTTGTCCCCCATGTAGTGGCGTGCACCACAGTATATCACTAGTGTCAGATAAGGATATTTAAAGTTGGATCTTTTAAAATGGTGCCTAAAACCATTTTACTTCTGTAACGTGATGCGCTTCCCATTGAAACAGGATATTCAGATAGAATGTGTCTCTGTGTGATATATCCATGGGGTCCGTTTCATAGGCTTGGAAAAGAACGTTGTTATTTTCTGGAATGAGAGAATACCATTTTACCTATAGTCGTTTATGAATGCCATCAACAGATTGTTGACCATACGTGTTCTCTGTTTCAGGTACTACTTCAAAAAGGCCAGCGATGAGTTTGAGTGCGGCGCTGTTTTCGAGGAAGTCTGGGACGACTGCACAGTTCTGCCCATGTATGAGGGCAAAATCCTTGGCAAAGTGGAGAGAATGGACTAAACAAGCATGACAGCCCACATGTGGATTTACCCCAGCACTCAAGACTAACTCGACAGGGCGGACAACGGACGTTTTATGAAGCTAAAAAAGTTTAGACATTTGGCTTGCCAAGCTATTGAAGGAATACTAGCCAATGAAGTACAGAGGGATCTGAACCAGCAATGCATCACAAGAAATTGTTCCTTTGATTTGGAACGCTAAGAGAGATGTTATGACCAATGAAGACGCAGTCAACCACTTGTTTGTTTGGACTATAGCACACCGTCACTGGTGTGTTACCATACTATTGACTGCTGACCAGCATTTGTGATAATTGTAGATGTGTATACGTGTGTTGGATGCGAGAAAGTGTGCATGTGAATACAGAGGTGCTCATATGTACACAAAGTTATAATATGCTTCTGTCACAAGTTAAAGACTTTATTGCTATTTATTAAACTGTCATTCCCCTCATACCTGTGTTCAGATGTTGGACAAGCTGCTTATTTGATTGGGAGATTTTCAATGTTATACATGCATGGACGGATGTCTAGAGTCACGCGACCTTAACTCAACAGACTGTACCAGGAATCTTCTCTTCTGGCCAATGAGAACGAACTGTGCTTTAGACCAAGCACGCCTCTCCGAACCTCTCTGCTGATTGGGTGGATATTTCAACCTTAATTGCCCAGCTAATAGCTGATGTGATGTGTTGCATCTTTAGTGCCTTTGGTTTAAGGTCCAGACATTGCACAGGAACCAATAGCCTTGTCCTGGAACCTGTTCCAAAACTCTTAAAAACACTAAGAAATAGGAAGTCATGCTATTTAAAAAAAAAAAGAAAAGGAAAAAAAGGTAATCTTAATTTCAACACTGTCTGGGAGATCAGAGGGTGTGCATGGAAGGGGTTAATGTCCTGTGTAAATGTTGAATGGAAAGACCTGGTGTAGCCTATTTAAAACCGCTGAGCTCCAGGGCAAAATCTCGGAATGCACTGGCAAGAGTGGATGAGAACATGCCATCGCTAGTGTATTATACATTACCTGTGCCTACATGGATACCATGCTGTGTGCTGCCCTGTTTCAGGGTGTGAATATTCCCTTGCTTTTCTGAGGGGTTTATGTTTCAAATAATTTTTTATGCTTTGGATATCTTGTAATCATGACATTACGTTTCAGTGTTTTCCTCCCCCGATTTTGTTTGTGTTTCACTTAAATGTAAATTATGCATTATATAGAGCTTCATTTTAAAGACGACTTGGTACTTTAATTATTGTAATTATGAAGAGATGTAGCCTTTATTAAAAGTTATATTTTTTAAATGAAAACCAGTATGTTTGTGTGGTTACTGTGTGTTTGTGTCTTGTTGGAAGACACACCCCTCATATGCACCATTGCACCCTCATTTGAGAATTTGATTCCCTGGGAATCGAACCCTAAATGAGCTCTACACTGAATCGGTGTCTATGCTCCACAGAATTGGGACACTTGTATTGGATATCTGTTTAAATTTGAGTACTAAAATGCTTTCAGAATAAATGGGGATGCTGTTGACTCCCCATTCCACACATTTCCGCTGAATTCAGGGCCAAAAAATAATCTGACCTCTGCAGATTTAGTTTGCTCATGATCTTTACATTATGAGAGCCCTGCTCTACCAGTCATTCTCATAATTCACTGTATTAGACAGCTTTCAGATCAGTTTTGGGGTGTGCCTTTTATCACTTTCTAACAGGAAGTTCGGTAAGGACATGATGAATGATTGCATGAGGATGTCATAAAGAGGCTCCCCGATTGGCTGTTAATCCCATCCATTAAAGTGCAGGCGGGGTTCCTGCCAGCTGGGGGTAACTCTGTGGCTGTTTGTACACCACAGAAGGCTTTGTTCATGGATCATTCCCCCCGTCAGCTCCCTCCAGCCCTGCCCCAGCACCTCCATGCTTAATTAAAATCTCACCCCCTGTAGCTCCTTCCATGAGAACCCAACTCCAAGGTGAAGGCCTTTCCCAGAAAAACCCCTATTGCTTCCTCCAATGCATTTCTCAAGCTTCAGACCGGCCCATTAGGAGGGAGGTTGGGGGGGCGGGGGGCTTGGGCATCAGGTTGTTTTTGTCGCCATTTTGGCAGAGAGCGCAATCTGCTGCCGGAGTTCTATGCGGGAATAGTTTTATCTGGCTGCCTTAGTTCAGTATTTCAAGTGTTCGCCATAAAGCAGAGGGAGGAGGTTTTAATGGTGACATGCTTTTCTTGAGTGCCTCTCCACACTTGGACCAGGCCCTGGCCTTTACCTCTGCCCTGGGAGACGTGAGCTTTGCCAGGGCTTGGGCAGCTGGTTTTTCTTGGGGCTAATTGGAGGATTAGAATGCTCCTGGAAGCACCACTGGCCCAGCATGCTCAGAGACAATGCTGCGGCATAATGAAGCACTTCAGACCCCGGTGAGAAATCCCAGCCATATTTGTTCCCATTATCAGCCTTTAATTTGCTCCCTCGTAGAAAATTAATAAATGCAGCAGTAATTTGGCCACTAGAGTCCTTTTTGCCTGTGTGCATGAGCGCGTACGAGCTCAGAGATAGGTTGGAGTGCTAAGTGTTCCCGGCATGTCTTACGCAGATGCATCCACTGGGTTTTTTTTTTTTTTTTCTTCGCACGGAATGCCAGATACAGCCTGGCAGAGATCAGAGCACGCCTGACCCTTGACTTGTCACTTCCCTTCTCCTAATTGTCCTTCATTCCAGCGAGCTCTATTTTAAAGTTTCCTGTGCTTTGATCGTGAAACCATCTAGGACACTCTTAGCTCTATTTTCCCGAAACAGCCACGACCTTCCCACCTAAATGCACCCCGCAAACCTTGGCGGAAATCGCAGGTGCCATCTGCCGCCGAGGGCAAGTTTTTAACGTTGGCTAACTTCAAGTCATTTAGATGATGTCGCAATGTTAGATTGATGATATCAGTGCTCTTGTTTCCCATGGCACAAAGCGTAGCACGTGGGAGGCAGCACAGTAACCATATCAGGCAGTGTGTGCCAGGGGCTCGCTCTGAGGAGCGCTAACTGTTTCATTCACTTCATTGTGTGGGGTGGTAATTGGCATTAAGCGCTACTCTGGCGGCTTTAACCAGCTTCTGTGTGTGTGAAAGGGAGAGAAAGAGACAGCTAAAGCTGCCTTAGTTCACTTCCCAGCCTACATTAGCTCACATGGCAGGCCAGGGCTATTGTGCTATCTCACTTTTGTTACACTTAAGAGAGGGACTCCAAACCGGTTCTGCCAAAAAAAGAAGAAGAAAAAAAAAAGGGTCTCTGTTGATAGATTTATTTGCCAGGTAAAAACGCTCGGCTGTGAAACGCGGGAGAAACAGAAGGGTGTGTGTGTGGGAGGAGGGTTAAAGGATAAATGAGGGAAAAAAAAGAAGGAAAAGAGTGCGACAGAGACTGAGACATGGGCTATTGCCAAGAGACACATCAAAGCGCTCCCTTGATGTTTATTTTGAATGGGCACTAATGGTTTCTGAAGGCAAAGAATTGCAGCAGGAAGACGAAAAGAAAGAGCGAGAGAGACAGACAGAAGTATGGAGCCAGGCAGCAATCCTGTGAGGGCACAAATATTCTCATCTTGTGTCTCTAAAAGGAACAGCAGGGTGTGGTAATGGTGGAGATGCTAAGACCAGGTTATGATTACATCCACCCATATTCTGGGTGCACTGCTTTGAGCCTTTGCCCAATGAGCTGCGCTTGTCTTTGTTTTTGTAGTTGATCAGCCATTTATAAATGTTTTTCCTGACCCGCAACTTTTTTTTTGTTTTCCTGCCCGTTCTCTTTATTTTGAAATCAGCAATTTTTTAAAGACATTGAACTAGTGCTAAATAAAGAAACGTGTGCGTGTTTGCATGATTGTGGGTTCTGGAAGTAGATAAAAGGAACCAGAAAACATACCACATCGCTGCGGCTTCTCTGTGAATGCAGACGGTCGATGACTTTAGAATGCGTCATGTCTTCACTTGCTCTAGCACCCCATGATGTTTTGCCTGCTTCAGGGGAGACTTTTATGTCATATCACCTTTAAAACTCATACAAAATCTCCTGACCTATCTTTTGCAGCGCTTGAATATACCCAACTGAATCCACACAGCTGTCACTGCACATCTATTTTTCAATCAACTTGTCCTATACAGATATTTAATTAATTTTTCACAATAGAACACTTTCATGTTTATCCCTGTATTGTTCAACTCAACTCAGCATTGACATTTAGAAATTATAAATAGTAACACATACTGGTAACACATTACAATAGGGAACATTAAGTTTGGGATGTAGAATGAGGCATTAATATATGTTTAATTGTTACTAATAAATGGCTAATATTCTAGTAATATGCATGCTAATAAGCAAATTGTTAAGAGACCCTAAAATTAAGTGTTACCAAAAAACATTTTCTAAAGTGTAATTAGTGTGGTAAAATATTTACACTGTTTAAGATGTAATTAGTAACTAGTAATTAATTACTTAATTACTTTGCAATACTGCAAACTACACAATGTAATACTATACATAGCAAGTGATGTGCAGCATTATCATTAACATTATTTAAGTGAATTTATGCCTTCATTCGAAATTACATATTAGCATTATCTGTTTTATAAAGATCATGATGCATATGAGCGCTAAAGCAGAACCTGATTTTGTTCAGTGTGTCTTTGTTGACCCTGGAACAACATTGTGATTAGCCAATCAGATTCGAAGAACCAGTTTATAGTTTGTGTGAAGTTTAGGCTTACAATCTTCGTTTGGTGCTTGTACATCAGTGTGATTCATCTATCATTAAATATGATTTTAGGTATTACTAATGGGTAAGGTTTAGGTGTAGAGATATGGTCAAAACTAAAATTTTGGATTAAAATACTGTTCCAGGGTTAACAAAATACATCAAACTCAGCAAAATCAGGACACGTGAGTGTCCTACTGTGTTTTATTTTTATTTTGGCAAACTGTTTTTGGTTTATTGGTTTTTGGATTATTGTATGCAATGTGCTCTGTTGTATACTGAAAATTCTGTCAAATGTTGGCCTTGTGTACAAGCAGTATGTTTGTATGATATTCCAAACAAAGCCTCAACATATGGTCAGAAATATATATATATATATATATATATATACGCACACATTTGTGCTAAAATATTATTTTGAAGTACTTTATCAGTAATTTATCATTAACTTAAAAAAAGAAAAGAAAAATGATAAGTACAACATCTTTTGTAAGTCATTTTAAAAAGCTAAAGCTATTAATGTTAACAGGAGACAGATCCCTCCCAAAAACGCTATTTAACAGCTGTCTCTTAGAGCTCCTGATTGAGTGGATAGCTTCAGAACAATCCTTATACTGCCTTTTATACTGAAAGGTCATCACAATATTGTTAAAATACCACTTTCTGCACTTTCATCATGAAAGGTCACGCTGTATACCCGAAGAGCCCCTTGGAGTCTTTAAAGGTAAGTGACTGTGCCTGCCGCCATTGTTGAGTCAAGCGTTCCCTTGAGCAAGTCTTTCTTCTTTTAAGAAACTGTCTTTTTTAAAACCGAGGTTCAGGGGGAGCAACAATTTTATTTGTAACCTGCATAGTATGTAAACTTTAATACAGGGCAAACAGCTTTGTTCTCAACGCTTAAGTCAAAGATAAAGAGTATATATATATATATATATATATGCTTGTAAAATTCCTAATATTCCCACATTATCTCTACTACCCTGTCCCTTTTTAAGCTCCACTGTGTTTATGGGAAGTCTCAATAATTTTCCTGTAAGGGTCATTACTTCTGTTTATCATACATAGATTAAAAGGATTTGAACAAACCCCTAACTCTAGATCTAAAAATTGTAATATGTTGCTTGTTTGAGCTACAGACATGAATGATTAAACAAACTGTAGCCTACTAGAACTTGCTCTACAGAAACGTGCTCAACTTGAACCGGTAACCTCTTTATTGCTATAAAAGTGTAGTATAAGTGTATTTTTTATGACTTGTATAAAGACTTTTTAACTAGAAAATACTATTTAAACTATGGCTTGCATAGCAAAACCATTTGTATATTGTATAGTTTGTATATTATATATTATCGTATATTGTATAGTAACCATGTTTTTATTTTATGTTCATTATTATTATTTGTAGTAAAATCATTGTTCATTTTAATACATGACAGATCCTGACCATATTAATCAATAGTCATATATTGTAATATGTAATATATAGTCCATATATGTATATATGATTATGCCAATGTCTTTGAATAAATGTAATACACAAATTGATTCCATTGTTTTGTCACAGAATGTAATTTTAAGAGTTTTTTCAGGTGACAACATTGTTTAAACTTTTTCTTATTGTGCCCAGTTTAAATTAAATGTGAAATCAGTTCTCTTTGAGCCGATGCCTGTTTACTTCCCTCGACTGAAAGATCTGTGTGATTGTTGTTCATCGTCATTTCCTTTTATTGTTTTGTCTTTCTTCTCATGACCTCATTTTTTGCTGTTTTTTTATTGCTTTTTTATCTTTCTCTCTCTGTTCTGAATGGGTATGGGTACACGGTTGAGGGGTCACAGGCTTAAAGGGGAAGAGTACATGTGCAAATTTTTATGGCTAACCACATGTGTTTTTAGATATCTGGGCCTCTATTTCTCATGGAAAGGCAGTTGGGGGTAGTGTGGGTTGGGGATGGGTTATGGGTAGGTTGGGGGATACTGGTGAGAGGGGTGGGGGGGTAGTTGGTGTGGGAGAGAAAAACATATGGTTCTTGTTTGAAGGGTTAAGATGAAGCAGCCATGTTTCTTCCCTGAGAAGTGCAACGGAAATCCAAACATCCCCTCAATGATTAAACAGAATGCGACGCCCTCATATGAGAAACAACAAAATACACCGTCATGTGATGCCTGCATGGCTGCATAAACACAATAATGTGTAGGTTACAGGGGGAAGGAGATGCAATGTTCATAATATGTGGAAACCATCACTGATTAAGAGATTTGTAAACCTTCCAATAACCCTCTTGGCCCTCATGTGGCCAAAATTTCACGACTGGCAGTCGTTGCCACTGGCCATAACGGACACTGCAGACTGGGCACTTGGGGAGCCTTAAAATATAAAAATCTGAAGTAAGCTAGAGAAAGTGCTTCTGGTTTTGGAATCTCAAACCTATGACAATTTGCTACTTCCACACCAAACTCATGCCATTGGCTTAGCCAAAAAAAAGTTCTACAAAGGAACACTGTTTACATAGGAATGGTTTTCTTATAATTATATCTGCACATAAAATTGGGATAGGAGAAAACATTTTAGCATCCAACACATTAATCAAGTCATTTGAGAAAACTGCCTTAGATGGAGAAAATGAGGGAAACTATGAAAATGTCCCTAATTACATATTCTTCCATCTAACCTTGGGTTATGTTTTCTTTCTTATTCAAAGACTATATCTACTGTATCTTGAATGCACCATTTTGGAACATTCAGACAATTACAGCACAGACTCCTTGATGGGTTACTGGAGTTTCTCTTTGGATGGTTATGTTTATAACGTGAGGTAATGTGGAAGACTGTTCCAAACTTCTCCTGCACCAACATTCCATCAGAGTCATCCAGCTCTTCTGCTGGCTTGGAATCAGAAGCAGGAAACAGCAGGATTCCGCGGCACTGATCAACCACTCCCATCACTACTGCGTCCAGACCTGCCGCTGAGAGCAGCCGGCTTGGAGAGAGATCACACGATCCTTCTCACCTCGCATGAGGAGTCCTTTACAGAGTGAATGCTCTGGTACACAAAGGGAGGGAAAGTGAGACGGGGCAAGATTTGTGAGAGTGATCAATGCTCAGAAACATCTAGAGCTGGATAGTGATTTGAAGAGAATGCAAGACCTGAATGCAGCCGGAAGAACGAAAGCGGAGATGAAGGGATAGGCACTGGGTGTAAGGACGACCAATTTGCAGAGGAAGTGATATCTTGCTAGGATGATGATAATGGTTAGTAGCGGGAGAGAAAGATCCCCCCTACCTAAATGTAAAATACTTAGCCATTTTGCTCAGTTTTCACTAGTGGGCTGGTGTAAACAAACCAAGTGCTTATGCCAGCGTTTGATCTTGTGAACTGTAAAATCTTCCTAGCAAAAACAGGAAAATTAGCCCTCACATTTTGGAGGCAGGAGGAGCTGAGTGACAAAAGCTAGTGGGAAGATGTGTTTTTTTCAGCAGCCTTGAATGTTGTTGCCTTTGACTGAGTTTCCTCTTTGAGCTAAGGTCTATTTATGATTTTATATGTTCATGCAGCTGAGCTCTGTTATGCTAGACCAAGCCTCTACAATCTGTAACAAAACTGTTAATCCCTAAATAATGTTTATGGGAAGTCTCAATAATTTTACTTTAAGGGTCATTTTAATCTATGTTCTTATCATACATAGATTAAAAGGATTTGAACAAACCCCTAACACTAGATCTCTAGATCTCATCTTGAACCAGGAACTTCTTTATTGCTATAAAAGTGTAGTAATCATGCTTTTTAAGTGTATTTATTACCACTTTTTAACTACAAATACTATTTAAACTATGGCTAGCGTAATAAAACCATTTGTGTTTACCATGGTTTAACTATAGTAACCATGTTTTTATTATTTATGTTTATTATTATTATTATTATTATTATTATTTGTGGTAAAATCATTGTTTATTTTAATACTTGACTGATCCTGACCATAGTCATATATTGTAATATGCAATATATAGTCCATATATGTATATATTATGTGTATACAAATAAATATGTGATTTGTTTTTATATAAAATATTTATAAAAATAACGCCTACTGGAAAATTCACTTCAAAGTCTTCAAAAATGTGAGCTCCAGGGTGTCCGCAGCATTTAGTGCTTGTAAACCCGATGAGAGTAGCCTTATCCCGGTCAGATCTTCAATTTGTCGCTAGTTCTTATGTCTCTGTAATGGTTATAATGATGTATAGTTCATTTTGGGCAAATCTAACAGGCATTAATGTATTATTTGTTCCATAGCAAATAATTTTGCCTGATGATAAAGTTTCATATCTTAATATTTTTATATAACTATAATCAGAGTGCTGCCTTTGTGCTTCTAACTGAATTTCTTAGCATGTTTTATAATAGCTATTAATGGAAATTATTAAGTATTATGTTTCCATAAATAATATTTTATCTAAATAGTAGTATTTAGGACTTGACATTGCAAGGAAACAATCTCTGTCTCTGTGTCTCTGTCTGTGTCTAGACTGAGGTCTTTGTTTGGTTCTTAAGATATCTGTCTGAGAGATGTTCACAAATAACATGACAGATTACCAATTGTGGCATAAGATTTAGCACAAATTAGAAGGACAATTTTTTTTTTACTACAACCACTTAGCAACAGCCCAGAGATGAATACTTAGCTAAGCCCTGGCAACCCTAGCATTGTTACAGCAAGCACTGCAAGAACAAAAAAACCACATCTGACAACTTCAGAAAATGTAGTTGTTCTCTCTAAAATTGAGACTAGGCTACTTCATAAACATGATGGTGTGATAGCGAGGGTGAGACCTTTCAGATTATCATCATTTAGTAAAGTTATCTGCCTGTATTAATGGGACATAATGAGCTTGATTCTGAAGAACCAGACGGCAACAGACATGCCAAAGGACAATGACCTAGAACATCAAAACGCCACACATCTCTCTCTGTTATGTTTGAAGAGTTGAGCTACCTTTGAACGTTTGTTGTTTGGCTCGAAAGGAAGATGTCAAAGGGAGGAATCTTAACTATGAGGCTTTGCCGCAGCCTTGAAGATGTTGAAATTAGTGTTTAAAAAGAATTCAAAGCATAATGCACACAAAGAGAAGAAGCCTGAAATGTCGGTACTCTGGTGTTAAAAGAAAGATCCTAGATGAGAGATACATGAGGCTGACTTTGGTGTCACTTCAAAGGCTTCCTTCACAGGCACACAAGCTAATCGCAAGATATGAAGATCTCTGAGTCTGTGTGACCCTGACCAGCTGGGGAACCAGGGACAAAGCTTTGTGTGTGTGTGTGTGTGCGATTTAAGAGGTATTCTTTGTATAAGCGCTTTCTCCCTTGTTAAATTTTTTAAATAGTTGGTCTTTTGAGCTTCTTTAAGGCATATATAGCAGACTCTCCTTGTTTTAACTCTACCTGCCCGTATCAGGAAACACATTACGAGAATAATTGCACTACTAATTGGACTCCTAATAGGAATGACACTCGCCATTTACTACAATGCAATGTCTGACCAGAGAGCTCTCACTCAATATACAGGCCTACTTGACTATGCTATGATGAAGATCTGTCAATTTTAAGAGAAATTAAATTCTCATGAGCCTAGGTAATATCTTGTGCACTCCTGCTGTGTTCAACCAACCAAACATTTTCCAGGCAAAAGCCCTTTTGGGTCATGCATTTAGTTAAAAATGAATAGCCTAACATTTGTCTGAGACAGAAGTGTAGCAAAGGTGAAGAAATCTGAAGCAGCTGGAAGATGTTTCATTTTAATGCTGACTTGTGAGTGATTCTGATGAGCTGCCTTTCAATGATAAACAGTCCCATGTTCTCTGTCACTCTGCTGGAATGAGAACTTTCTGTTTGATCCCAGTTCGATGACTGCATGCTCTGACCTCAATTCTAAACAGGTCCATGAGCTCATGGCTCTTTCATTATTTGTCCACTAAGATAAAACAGAAAGGTTGGAGGCAGAATTCCACTTCTTAGGAGTTGCAGGTGTCTTTTCTGCTGTGTGTAATTGCATTTTCATTAAATCTTCATTTGCAATAATCCACCAAGACCAGAACTGCACAGCTTTTCTCCCTGCACTTTTTGGGTTCTCGCGTCTTTATCCACATGAGCTTGCTGGCTATAAAGAGAGCAGTCTGCTTCCTGTTCTTTAAAGTCCATCAAGCAGGATGCTGCTGAAAGGGACTGAGCTTCACTGTTTGTTCTCTTCTCTCAGATGTCACATGGGACAGGAAGGAGTGATTGTGTCAAAGGGTTGGAAAAGCAAAAAGGACAAGGAAAAAGGGGATTGGTGCTTTTGTGCAATGGCTAACTAAAGGTGCACTTAGTATTTACTTTTTAGTATTTAAACAATTTTAGGGGTCAAGCGCTGTAGACACCTATTGTATCTGTTGCTATTCTATCTATACACCTATTGTGTTAAAGGGATAGTTCACCCAAAAATGAAAATTTGATGTTTATTTGCTTACCCCCAGGGCATCCAAGATGTAGGTG
>JAUCMS010000011.1:81654-100349 GCA_032357445.1 Enteromius radiatus | reverse complement strand
CACGGTGTCAAACATCAATCAATCACTACATAAATTTGGGGGGGCAAGAGGGTGTCCCAGGGAGTTATTCCATGTAATGCCACTGCACATGCCCACATTGTACAACAAAATCAGACGTTTTTATGTTTATGCCATGAGTCCAGACACCCCTGGACTCATGGCATAAACATATCTGGGTGCACTTTTTAGCGAGACACAAAATATGTACCAATAAGTCCATCACTGCAGTTTCCGAAAGAAATGAACACTAGAGGCAGTAAAACTCTTTTTATTCCTTTTCACACAAATTTACGGAGTTTCAGACTGACGGCTGAAGGTCTGGAATTCGTAGCAGCTTTCTTTGGCCAAGGCCGTATGACCGACATGTCAAACAACCAATCACAGTTCACTTCGTTCAGCGTTACGTTTCGGGGCGTGGAAATGTCCCCACAACAACAGCCTGGCGTGCAACAAGTCAGTCAGAATAGAAAATCAAAAAAGGAGAAGAAAACAAACAGTAAGTCATTGATCTGTTTGAGCACGTTTAACAACAATGGCGTCTGCATTAGCATATCCGATCAAAACACAGAGTAAATAAGTAGGAAACGTATGCAGACTTTGTTCAGAGACCTTCAAAGCATCTAAAACTAACAAACATAGACTATTTCGTGGACACGGCTCTAAAGACAAAGCTGAATTTACTATTGTGCTGGAAGGCACAAGTTTGGCGATCTGCACGTCTTGCCAAAGTGTACTAATGAGGTACAATTGTGTTTCCATCGGCAAACAGGCTAAAATATCTCTTTTTGTCTCCACTAAGTGCCTCAAACAAAACTCCTGGACATCTCTTAAAGAGTCTATGCCGTGAACCTCGCATACTTTTGAGAATCCAACGTTTAGCTGATCTTGATAAATGCTCTTTGTCACTCATGTAACAGTTTTTCTTCCGCAATCACATGTCTGCGCTTTGTTTCCCGTCGGACCAAAAATAAATGTGACATTCGCGTCCGAGTGGAAAATGGAAATCCGATAAAATTCAACCAATTAGATGACGACTTTGACATTCCTGAAGTGTTTCCATTTAAGTGTATCATATGCATCAGACGTTTAGCCAACGTTCCGTGGGCGTGACGTCTGAGGCTGAGACTAGCATCACACATATCCAGCTTCATATCACGGAGGAGCTCCGGTTCAAACCCTGTGTAACTATGGTTCAACAAGAGTTCAAATCTGCCTAAAAGGAAGTTGAAATAACATGGTTGCATCAACAAACACATTTCTATATCAGTTTTGCTGATTGGTTGAGTTTAGGGTTGGATTTGGTGTAGGGCATGTTTCCAACATGATAGATTAACTTTTGAAGTTGAATTCTGAACCTTTGCAATGCGTAATAAAAACACAGCAATATGTACCTACATCAACGTAATAAAATGTGCCAGGGTTCACATATTTAATCTGTGTTTTAGTGCTACACAGTGGACATTTCTCTTTGAAACTGTGGCAAAACATGCAGTAAGGTACATAAAAATGAGGTACATATTTATATGAGATCAGGTTGCAAAATAAAGTGTAAATTAAAAGGGTAAATTAATCAAACTCATCAGATTTAGCTGGTAAAGGTTCATTTTGAAGGTGGCACTAAAACGCTCTGAATGGGAAAATATTATTTGTGCTCTTATTTGAAAAAACTACAACTATATTATTTTATTGCCCTTGTTTTTCTGTCTTTTCACTGAAAGAGTACACATACCTTTATGTTGCAGTGGATGTTTACATAAAAAGAACAACAACAAAAAACCCCAACACATTCTTTACAGTAGTCTACATCACAAAATTTGACAGGAAAGAAGATACTTTTTGTTTCTCTCTTTTACCTCACAATTAAATTGAATGGATGCCTCAGTTGTTTACAGCAATGAATTTGTAGGGGTAAAACATTTCCCAAACTGTAAGTCTCATCTGTATCTATTGTTTTCTAAAAGAATAATAATAATAAAATAGGGGGAAGATTTGAGACAAGTTTATTTGTGCAAAAGAGGAAGCCCACTTTCTCTTTGCTCCCATCTGCCACTGCAGCATGAACAGTGGTACCATGGGTGAGCTCATCAAAACACTTAATGCACACGAAAGGGTCTCGCTAATTTCCTGCGACGGGTCACTTTGCTCACTCAAATGGAGTCGTTTTGTTTGGCTTTCCTGCGAGCGAGAGAGTAATGGTGGGGTGGGGGCAGAGTGGCTGTGGCGACAGGCCGCTCTGATGAAAGCGATCTGGCGTCCTGTGCCAGCTTGGAGCCCTGCAACTGATTAAAAATGCTAATGTGCCCTGTTGTGCTTTGATGTCAGGGCAAACAATGCCATGGAAAGTTATGGCTAGACGTTGTAATCCTTTATTCGGGAGGGCACGGTGATGCCCAGCTGAGTGTCGTGACAGTCGAAATCAATCATGGCCAAGCCGTGCTCCGGTGTCTGTGGCTCCCCCACTGAGCCCGCACACACTTTAATTAGACCCCATCCAAACCATCAGACTTACGCACCATATGCAGACAGGACCAGTGCTTTTATCACTTCATATATGAACACCATCACTAGTACCATGTGGCACCAAAACATATTTTAAAACTTAAGCCACATTTAAAAATGTTTTTGTCAAACGTCATAATATATAGTTACATATAATATATATATATATGTAATGTTAGTATGTGTGCATGTATGTATTTATATCAACTCAACCCGAGCATCTGAATCCTTAGCCATCTTCAAGGATCGATTAAAAACACATTAAAAGCACTCCCTATTCTAATTCTGTTCTTAAAAAACATTCAGACTTGCACTCATTCATTTACTAACAGTTTGTTTTCCTTAAAATATGGAACACTGGCTTTATTCTTTTTGTATTCTGTTTTCTTTTTATTCATTTTACAGTTCACAAAAAGCAAAAAAGGTATCTAACACTAGCATGTTGTAGTCTTTATCATTCTATATGTTTTCTTTTTATTTATGATATAATAATAAAAACATATATTTATTTATATTATAATTTATATGATAATATACTGCATGTACTGCCATGTTAGGCTAATTGAGAGAAATAGAAATGTTTAGGTGCTGGGCTACCTTTCATATTAAAAGAACCACAATGTGTTGAAAGAAGTCTGTCCCCTTCCGTTTCCTGGCTAATAGTGCTTAAGACTAAGATTTAGTAATGTGCTGAAATATTGATGTTACACAAAATTCAGTAACGTGAGTTACATAATCAGATCAATTTTGTCAAGTAACTAGTAATGCGTTACTTCTCAATTTACAAGTGTTACTCTCTCAAATAAGCAATGGCAGTTACTTTCTTTTCCAATTTATTGACAGAACATTTACTCATCTCACTTTCTCAAAAATAGATTTAGGGCTCTATTTTAACAATCTAACCATATGGTAAAAAGCGCATGGCACAGACATTTTTTATTAACACAATAACACAAATTTCCTTTATGTATTCAAGCTCATTTTATTAAGCAATGTCTTCACTGCAGACTTTTGATGATCCAATTCAACCATATTAATAAGGAAAAAATTACTTTAAATTTGCATTTCCTTCAAGCTTATTCATTTCGCTTTTAATGTGAAAGGGCTTTTTGCCAAAATAAATCATTTGCCAAAAATAAAAAGCATTATATTAAAAACAAACAAGCAAGCCCTGCCCAGATGAGAAAAAGTAACACAAATGCAAAGTAATGCATTGTTTTACATAAAAAGTAACTCACTAAGGAGCAATATGTCTATATATGCATATATGGATATGTCTGTATATCTATATCTATATTTAAGTTTTGGAACAAAGTTTGCTATCGAGCTCTGAAGTCTTTGTCATTCCTCTCATCTGAGGGAACCAAAATAGTCAAGGCCCATTCACACATATCGAAAGAAGTTCAGAGATCGCTGTAAAATATCTCTTCATCATGCAGCACCAGCACAGCTCTTCAGAATTGCTGTTGGAATAACAGCTTGTCCACTCAGCTCAGAATAACTCAACACTGCTGTGTTCAGGTAGCAGTGTAGTGCTGTCACGGCAGACGACACACATCTCTGAAGCAGGTTTCGTGACACACACATTGATGACAGGCTGCAGTGGGAGGATCGGCTGGCTAAGATCAATTCATCACCTCTTTTCTCTTGGACAAAAATTCCAGGTCCTATAAACAAGGACAGGGCTGTGAGTTACAGGTAAACAAGCAGAAAGACTTGAGATGTGCTTAAATTCCTCATGGAATCAGCTTCCTTTCCCTGCCTCACAACTTAAAAACTTAAATATCAATGTTTCTAAGGACAGATTATATATATATATATATACAGTACTGTGCAAAAGTCTTAGGTCTCTAGTATTTTCACCACCAACAAAAAATATATAGGCTATTATAAATATATAATTTCTATCTTTTGCGGTAACGAAATATCACTTTACATTTTCAAGCATTATTTTTGTCTCACTGTCTCACTTTTGTAAAAATTTCCAAATGCCCGCAAAAGATAGATATAACCAACTTAAAACCATTTTTGGTTGGCGAAAATACTAGTGGCCTAAGACTTTAGCACAGTACTGTATATATCTAGTTTGAGCAACGTATGGAGCTCAAGCATAGCTCAGGCAGACCAGGGCATGACTGCAGAATCAGCTGACACTCAGCAGATTGTATCTCCTCCCATTACGATTAGTAAAATATATATAAGATCATCCGTACTCACACATGCACTTACACTCATCCCTAACTCCTTATTTGGGGAGTATATTTTTGTGTTGATTTTGATGTTTGTTTTGGATTTTTGTCCCAGTGGAAGATTATTTCTAATATTTCTATTATTTCTAACAGAGAAAATATTGTTATTTCTAACAGAGATGCATGTCATGTATCTGAAAGAGATGTCCAGGACCTCCGGCAGAAAAACAGGCCAACAACATTAAAGATACAGCAGTATATTTCATTGTACACATGAGGAACTTTTTATCTCTGTTTGTACTAAACCCATCTGGTGGGTTTGTTGCCAAAAAGCTCTTTATTTTTAGTCTCATCTGACCATAGAAGACAGTGTCATTTGAGGTTCTAGTCGTGTCTGAAAACTGAATATACTGGGTTTTGTTTTTGGATGAGCGAGGAGATTTTTTAACCCTCCTGAACAATCTGTGATGTTGTGCTGTTTGATATTTTTTAGGCTTTCAGACCCCAACACTCAACTAATCTCTGCAATTCTCCAGCTGTGATCCTTGGAGAGACCTTGGTCACTCAAACTCTCCTCCTCACCGTGCATCTTATTCTGCACATAAGAACTTTATTGTTTGGTTTTACTACTTGTGATGGATGATTAAGGAAATAATTAGTTTTATCGTGAGAATTTTCCCCCACTTTCAATTGTTTTACTTCAATGATAGGTTACAACTTTGTGGGGGGAAAGATCATATCATTTCATTTTATGAAAGAGGTGCCAATTTTAGTGGAGGGCACTGTATATATACAGTTGATTTGCTTGATAATGAATATTTAAAATATTTCACATGTAATAAATGTTGGTATGTTACTGACCCTACTAAATTTATGTAAACAGAGCACTTTTCCGGCACTTTTTATTTTTTGTTTAGTGTTATTTAATGCAGCCATGGTAACAAACCCAACACTTTGATGCCATCATTCATTTTTTTTTAAATCTACAATGTCTACAGTACACTGAATAGTTAATCATCTTCAGAGTGAATCCTCACAAGTATCCTCAGTGGGGCCAATCTAACAACGTCTCTAAAGCATGTAGTTGGTAGTAGTGGCAGGCCATGGGTGGGGACTTATTCAAAGCAGAGTTTCTATGAATTCCTCATTGACGGGAAATGGTAGTAATCCAACCCGGGTAAGCAGCAGAGTTCAATGGGTTGTCCACGCCTCTCAAAAGCAGACATAGTGTGATCTTGCTTATTGTGGCACATCTACGTTCACCATCACAGCTAAAGGCATCACAGACCAGTTATTGCGCCATTCCATTGGATAAGCGTCACTTGGAATTTTTTTAATGTTTTAGAGTTAAATTCAAATTATGTGATATAATTCAGTTAGGATGGTGTTTCATGCTCTTGATTATTAATGATATGATTATTTTAAATACTTCACATGAAATAGATGTTTGTATATTACTGAGCTTTAGATTTTATTTCTTAGTGTTCTGAGGGTATACAGTTTATATGACATGATTTTTATATGACATGATTTTATCCTAAACAAAAAAGAAAAAAAAGTCTTGTATGTATTTTGTATGAGAAAACTTTGACAAAAATTAGATACTTCAGTAAAACATAACTGAGAACTAATGAAGTAAAAAGGAAGAAACTACTGAACCTAACTCTAACCCTGCCCCGTGTTACCTTATTACCTGTACTTTCGTAAATAAGTACACTGTAAGTACATGTAAGTACACGTACTGTAAAATAAAGTGTAACCAATGTTTCTGTAACTACACTCATGTATCAACATTCAGATTTGTATGTGTAAGTACAACTGTGTAACAGGACATTGGTAACAACACTTTTTCCCCCACTTCACTAAATACTTGTGTAACAGGAATTATATAACTGCATTTTGTAACATTATGTTTAAGAGCAATTGGAATAATTTGTGTTATTACCAATGTACTGTTACACATTATACTGTTACATGTGTATAGTTACACAAATATTAGAGCTGTAGATACTATTTACCAGTGTGTACTTACATGTATGTACACATCTAGCTACTTTATAACAGGTATTAGGGACACAATATAGTGTGACCAAAAAAAGTTCTAATGAAAATTATAGCAATTATAACATTAGTAATTAATAAATAGCTATTTATTTTATTGAAACAAAATACGTGATCATCTTTCCTTCCTTATTGTGATGTTTATCTGAGTGAATTGGTTTCTATAACAAGAGATCAAAACAGTTCTTCTATGGCATTGCTGTGAAGAACCTTCATTTTTAAGAGTTTGTGTCGTCAACGAGGAGATGCTGTTGCAAAGGAAAGGATGATTTAAGATAAGGATGGAACATTTAAAAAACATAATATGGAGAGATCATTAATAATAAACCATTCTTATTTTACAGCCCTGATTTAAGTTCAGTTCCGGAAAAATCTAGTGAGTTCTTTGCTCTCTGCTGTCTACGACAACATAAGTGATTGATCTAAAATGCTTTTTCTAGGGAGCAACCCGCACAACACAAAAATAGCACTCTTCACTTGAAGCACACAAGAGACTTGACTCACAATTGATTCCAATAGTTTGATGTTAGCATGTTGCTAAGCTAACAAAACAATACTCGCATAAGCTCAAGTAGTACACAGTGCATACAAATTGTTATGATCACCTGCCAGAGTGCCCTCAAGCTCCACCAGAGGACACTCCACCCCGGACAGTTATGTGTTACCCCTGTCTGTGTTTCTGCAGTGTCTATACTCTAAGGACTCTTATTATGAAGTGTGTTCCCCACTGTTTCAGTGTTCCCCTGTTTAGTCTCTGCCCCCTTGTTAGTTCCCATGACAATTGATCAGCGTCACCCCCTCGTTAACCCCCTCGTTAACCCTCTTGTCTCCACAGCAGTTTGTGTGCATTAGCCTAACCGCTGAGTATTGTGAGTTTACTTCTTTACAAAGCGGTTCCCCCTCTTTCCTCTCCAAGTCTTGTTTTCCGTGTGTTTCTCCTGTGTACTGACCTCTGGATTCTGATCTGATCAATCAACCCCACTAGCCTACTGGACTTTCCCTAAGCTCTGCCTCTGACATACCTGTTTGCCATTGTGTTTAACCCTGCCTGTTTGACCACGCCTTTGAATAAAAGCGTGCAGATAGATCCACACATCCCCGTCTCCCTCATTACAGAAATACTAGGTAAAATACTTTTACACTACTTTTCAGTATTTAGTTTAATATTGTTACAGTCAATATTTCTCAAGATTTGTCATACAGATTGGATATTTTCATGAAGGTTATTGTAATACATGCGGGATTGATATAAGGAATCTTTGATGCGTAAAATATTGTCTAGGTAGCTCACCAGGGTTTGAAACAGAGCTTTTCAAGTCCACTCATTTTGTCTGATGTCTGAGGATCAATACAATGTCAGGAAAGAGTTTCAGCAAGTGTAAAATCATAATCTTTACATTCTATTTATATACAAGAATTGAATGCCTTGTGTGGGGTCTGTTTTCAAATGAAGAAAGTTTCATTGTCGTTCATATAACTAATATGAACATGGATGTGTACTCATGTCTGTTGCATGTGTCTGTTGATTTACTCGTCTCTTTGTCAAGGGTCTTTGAGTAGTGTAATCTCGCCCCATCTGCCTCTCTCACCTCTGTACGCTGACTCAGGGTGTCCACTTACACAACGCATTGTTCTCTTATCCTGTACTGAGGGCAACTGGCACAAGCACACACCTGCGGCCAACAATGCGGCCCTTATTCTCCTCAAGGATGCGGCTGCTGCTTGGATAACTCATACTTCTGCTATTTAAGGATACAGATCCTCAGCACATTTTTTTTATGCGTACATTCTTTTCTAAGAATCACACTTACACACATTTAAGCGTCAGAATGAGCCTGTCCAGGACTACGTTTCCCAAAAGCTTCGTAAGGTTAAGTTGATCATAGCAGAAAACCAGTAGTGTACCAATTTACTACAAAAAATGCATTATCGTAACTTGGAAGTATATATATTTTTTTGCATGCATTTAAATTCATACACCTTTTAGGAACAGAGACCATTTTAATTTCTGTTTTATGAAATTTACACAAAATTACGAACCATCCAAAAATACAGATTTGCAAATCCCATCACTATTTGACAGGATACAGTGGCTTTGAATGTGGTCATCCGAGGTTTTAGAGCCCAAACTTAAAAGAAGCCAAAAACGTGCCTTTTGAAGTAAGCTTTTGAAGTAACAAAACTATCTACACTGCAAACACACAAACTGGAATTAGCACCATCAACACAACAGCATGAACTGCAGAGCACAAGACAATTTGTTTATAATAATGGGACCACTCCAGTGTGCAGCGTAAAGACATGCTTGAGGAGAGTCCCTCATTTTCACAACAGCACGATCAACTGGAAATGTAGGCTGCAAGTGTTTTTAGGCAGCCTGACCGCTGGATTATGGCATTTCATGATTATATTGGAGCTTGCTAAAATGAGGCTGAGCCTTTCCCCCTTCCGGAGGCGCCGGCCGTCAGACAAAACAGAACTCCCCATGGGTATGACATCATTGCCAAATAACATGTTTGCATGGAATCTCCCTTGATGTCTCTGCTCACAGCGGGATAAAAGCGACTGAATGAAAGACAGAGGGGAAAAACGCACAGATGCATCTTCAGAGTGGCCAGAGCTTCAAATAAACCTCACGCGTCCCAGCAGCCACCCAAAGATACTGTCACGTGATAATGACGTCAAAAACAGCCAGCCATGATTGGCTCCATATGGGCCTCAAAAAACATTTCCAAAATGATGGGAACGGGCCGCCCATGTCGGTGACAGAGGTTGTGTGCAGATATAAATATGGCTGTGTACGTTACTTGTGTCACTGAGGATTGTCTACTAAATGTTCAATTTTAAAGTAATTGCGATAAAAAGTGGGGTAAGAAAGCATCGCTGTTAATATTGGTTATACTTAAGGCTGTGATGCAAACTTTACAGCACGTTCTGCACTACTACTGAATGATGCCTCAAACTGTTCAACTCAGTTTTTTTACAGGTACAGTAATAAAACAATGGAATGAGAAGTATATGATGAGAATGCATCTCATGCTATACACCCCCGTTGAATGCCTTATTGCGATTGGTCATGCCAGCACTTTTCTCCTGCTGCTGTTGAGACAGACTCGCAGCACATTAGATGCAGCTATTCCAGGAATGCAGGTACATGCTGTGAGCGTAACACAGTGAAACTGACCCCCTAGCTCAAGATGAGCTGCTGAATACAACAAGAGAGAAAGAGAGAGAGAGAGAGAGAGAGAGAGAAAGTTTCATTTCATTCTTGGCAACTTTGTTTTTCATTCAGAGCTTATTCACTGATTGTTCTATATTTTTATAATCAAATTCAGACATTTCCTAAAGTTTTCTTAGATTAATATGTGTATAATATTGCAAGAATGAAAATAATGAATGTTTTTTTTTAATGAATGACAAGATAAGAATTTGACTTTCGCCATTTGATAGTGGCATTTACGTTAACACTTTCCTGTATGTCATATTACAGCCAGACAAAGAGAATACATTTAAAGTGTACTTTTCAGGCTGGCTGGATTTTATATATACAGTAAATGAATCTGATGCTTAATGCACTCTTGTCATCTTACATAAACCATCTATGTGGTAGTTTTCAAAGGCTCTGTGCTTCTTTTCAAAAAGAGAGGACAGGAAGACACATTTGATAGCCTAGTAAAGTCGTATTTATTTATAGAGTGCTTTATACAATGCAGGTTGTGTACAATACTGTTTATTACTGGGAGGTTCTTGACCTTACACTAATAAACAGGAAAATAACTTATCAACTGATGGACTTGTTGTAACGTTCAATTGTGGTCTAATGGATAGGGAGTTGGATTTGTAACCCAAAGGTTGTGGGTTTGAGTCCCAGGTCTGGCAGGGATTGTGTGTGGTGGGAGTGATTCTAGCACTCTTTCCAACTTCGATACCACAACTGAGGTGAGACCCTTGAGCAAGGCACTGCTCCCTGGGCAATGCTGCAGCAATGGCTGCCCACTGGGAAACCATACCTGGCCACCATTCACTTCTCCTTAATATGTGTTTTACTAAATGCTTTAATTTTTTTCCCATGACCCTATTACCCATAATGCCAAAGCAAAAAACCAGCCACTCAGTAAAACTGAACAATCATGGAAGAAGGGCCATGAGGTGACTGGAGATTTAGAGATCATATATGGAGAAAATTACAGAAATATAGAGGGATAACCATCACGGCAGTACTCCACTGATCTGGGCTTCATGTCAAGTGGCCAGATGCAAGAAAAGCACTCGGGGAAACCAGGCACTGATTATCATCAGTATCATCAGTATCGATGGTAGCCTTATTATGACATAGACTGTGAAACTGGTCAGGGTAGAAAAAATACTTAATGCAACCAAATACATTTAATGATAAATTAAATGAAAAATATCTTTAATTAGAACCTGGTCCAAAACACTCAGGACCTCAGACGGGACCACAGCATCACCTGCTAGCAGGACAATGATCCCAAGGTCACTGGGTACAAAAGTGACTTAGGAGAAGCTCTGTGAATGTTCTTGATTTGACTAACCACAGACTTAATTAAACTCAATTTAATTGTGCAATGCTTGTCACATGATACCATAAAAGACTTGAGGCTGTAATCACTGTACTGAATAGTTATGCAATGCAATTATTTACTTGCTTTTTCTGTAAATTGTTGTTTTGCATTTTTAACAAGACTAAATAGAAGAAAATATGTATTGAATACTTTTGCATCACTGATGCAGTCATACATGAGTGGTGAGATACTTAATTGAAATCCAGTCAGGTAAATGTAATAGTCCAAACAATGCAGAGCCTATATTTTTAAGACCTAATCCAGGAACTGAACTGATGACTGGTGGAATGAATGCTTCTCTGCTTTGAGATAGAGCTGGTATTCTCTGAGATGGGAAAGGACCTCCGCAACGTGCCTACTATGTTCTAACATTCTAACGTTAGGGGAATAGATGAGGATGTCGTCAATATAGATGGAAACTGCAGGTCCTGCTTGGGCCCAAAGTGTTTCCACCCTCTACAAAACTGGTCCTGACAACAAAGAAATAATATAAGCATCTTCTGGTAAAGACCTTGATGAGACAAGATCTCAGCAGAGATGCCTATGGCCAGTCATGCCAAGACTAGTTGGGACCTAAATGCACATTTAACAAGGATGTTTATTGTGCTTGTGGCCACTGATAAGCCAGTTGTTTATACTACTGGCTAAACGGCAGCTCTACGTACATGCTTTAACTTGCTGGACAGACTGCAACTCCTTCATCACACATTAATGTTCATTTGCTTAGAATAGAGGAAAAACTGGATGCCCAACTGAGCCTGGGTTCACTCCCTCACTCATCACCACTACTACATTTAAAATTGAACGTACTACCCGACCGTTAAAACAGTACATTCTATATAGCATGAATGGAATTTGGATGTACTACATCCGCGTCTCAACTTTCCGCCATTTTTTGAATATGACGTCTCCTCTCCCGCAGCCTCATGGGATAGGAAAGCGTCCATGGTATGCCTACTATAAAATTTGGCCGGAAGCAGTAGGTCATCCGGGTACTTCTCGCCTACTGATTTTTGACTGTTTTCTGCCTGCCCCGACCTTTGCTTGTGTACCCTGACCTTGATTCTGCATTGCCTCCATTGTTCTGTCTGCTGGTTTACCGACCTGTCTGTGTTCTCAATAAAAAAAACCCTAGCACATGGATCCAAACGCTCCTGCTGCATTCATTACACCAGCTGCTTTACAGGATTTGTCTAAGGTTTGCGACATCGATTCTGTTGCTTTCTTTTTTAATACCGTGAAGCAGCTTTGAAACAATCAGCATTGTATGAAGTGCTTTAATAATATTGGTGACTTGAAAATCCAAAGTTCTATCCTGCCTTTTATTTACCCAGCATTGTGTGCTGTGACTTTTTTCAATGTGCTTTTTCAATTCTGCAAAAAATAAACAAGAGCACGTGTCTCTAGCCTAGCCACATTTAACTGTAATTTAGGCTGAAGAGAATCTGTCCCGGACTGAGAGAGCTATTATATAAACACTTCTTTGAGATTGCTGAGCGGTAGCTGCTAAATGCTCTTCCAAATTCAAATACATGCCTTTGCATCAGTGCAAAACTTTGAAGACCTTTTAATGAGCAGATAGCTGCAGTTAAACATGTAAAATTTGAGGAAGTGCCACCATGGAAAAAAGGTTGCACTCTCTCTATTTTTCCCTGTCATTTCTTTCTGTCTTTGATGCTGGGAGATTACTGCAGGGCAACGCTGGCGTCTTCAGCTAGGGCTTTCTGCCTGCTTTTACTTTCTCTACTGGGACGTGTTTCACAGATGCACAGTAAGATGCCATCTTCAGCACCCTCACTTCCATCTCTTTCACTTTATCGACTGCAGCAGAGAGAAGGGAGGAGATATGAAGAGCAAGAACAGAGAGGCGGAAGTGTTGCGCTTGTGTTTTTCTCGCGAGCAGCGGGAGAACAGTGCTGCTTTGAACTCGCCCCCCCATTAAAAGCCCGTTGGAGATTTGAAGAGATCTGTTGAAAGAAACCGGCGTATTTTAGATGTTAATTTGTTTTTGTTGTGTTTTTTCCTTCTCTTTTTTCTCTGTCTGGGCCTTCTAAATCTTTTATATTCACATCCAATTTAACACAGCTGGATAAAAAGCTTTATTTTTCCCAAACTCCAGCGTCTTGCTTCATTTCCATCTCTGTTGAACTTTTCCACACTTTGTGCAAAGTCAAAAGATCAATATTCACACAACTTATTTCGGGATTATGGCATGTCTCTGAGTGCACCATATACGGCACATGACTTGCCTTCATTTATTGTGAAGCGAGTATCCGTGGAAAAGAGCCAAGAAAATTATCCGAACACGATATTAAATAGAGCAATCAAGGAGCGTTTGGATTGTTCTCTGCTGTTTTCTCTGGCACTCGCTCTGAGCGTGGAAAATAACGTGTGCTGAGAGATCAGAGAAGCTCTTATAGATGCTAAACAGCCTGTTACACAATATTTTGTTTACACTGGATGTCTGACATAGTTTTGTTAACTATAAAGATGAGGCCATCAATGCTGTGACACTAAGAGTTCTGCGGCTTTTAGAGGATAGTTTGTCACAATATTGTTCATGTACAGTACAAATTAAAAATGAAAACTAGATTTTGTATAAAAGAAAAACAATGTGAGCTTTTGCAAAAGATTTTGGTGGTGTTTGAAAGTGCCTTGCTGTCTGGGTTCATATGCTGCTAACTGGCAGTATATGTTGAGGCTCGTCACTATGGTTTAGATCAGACCTATTGTGTCACTTTGAATATTCAAGCTTGGACTGGCACCTCTGTGTCTGTAGAGCTTTCAGTCCCCCTTGGTGACATGTTTCTGTCTCAGGGGCCTGTATGTGTGGTACTTTGAGAAAAAGAATACTTATGCAAAGTATTTATTACGAAAATAATATACTTGAAAAGAATAAACTAGAGTGCAAACTGAATGTAATCTTTTGGACATTTGCATGTTATTTGCAATTAAATAAAATGTATGTGTTTTGTCATAATTCATAAAAATTGTGATATTTATATTCAAGTATTTTACTTCAGTAGGTTAGTCAGCACATGAAAATAAATGCACTTCCTAAAAATATTAAAACAATGATTTTAAATGCACTTTTAATTTACTTAGTAAAAATAATGGAATATATAAAAAATACATTAATATATTACAAGTATAGGTATACTTGAAACTTGTATAGGATTGTATCTTTGTATTATCAGTACAGCTGCAGGGTATTTGTGTAAGTACATAAATATGTAAATGTTACATTTATATTTCAAATATAATATATTTCATATTTATTTGTCACTAGGGTTGATATTATTACAAAATGCACTGTTTAAAAGTGTCCTTAAGTGCATTAAGTGACAATGTGTTGTCTTTAAGAATAATTGAATTATTTAATATTTCCTGCTTTTAAGTGCACGTTCAATACAATTAAGCGCATCTTATAATAAAGAGTCTGTATATTTCTATAACCAGACCCCTCTGGATTGATGTATAAATGTATGAGGGTGAGACATTGAAGAGGACAGCAGGACATCTCTTCTTCTGGAAATAACAGCTGGCCAGTGCAGGAGTTTTTGTGCACCTCATTCATTACGCTGCCTGGGAACTGAAGCTGGAGCACACACACTCACACACAATTGCTTTTACATCAATTTTTATATTGAGATTTGCAGTGGCTAACCCTTCACTCTGACTTCCTAGAACAATTACATATTTTAACCCTTAATAGTGATTTTGAGATTTTAATATCCTTGTAGTGATATTTTGTCTCACACAAAGCTAACTACAGTATACAAATCCTGACCCACACACATTTACCTATCCAAAAGAAGAAGTACTATATCACAAATTTATGTTCGTAGATAAATCTACATTACTTTTACATTTTAGCACATCCCCAAAGTATCAACCAAATTCTGGATTTTGTACATAAATGATAACAGAAACACAATCAGTTTTGTTTTTTTACACAAAACTCGGTCTATTGACTTCTGTTGTTTTCATATTGAGGTAATGTTTGTTTTATCATCGCTTTACACCCCAAACCTTACAGAAACCTTTTTTTTTTAATACATTAAACATCAAAAGCGTTCAAACACACACACACACACAGATACAGACTCATCACCATACAAACACACATCCACACACTAAAGAGCATGAAAACAGCATCCTCTACGGCTTTTACTCCTCCAGACGTTGACTGTCTATAATCTTCTGCCTCCTCCGCTCCAGTGACTTTAGGACCTTCATTAGAGCTACTGGGCTGCCAACAAATCAACAATCTGGGTTTGTGAAAATGTGTCTATCATAATTTCATTGGGACGTATCCATGCACTATAAATCATTAATACTTTGATGCTTTGAAGTGACTATTGTACATGATGAAAGTGAAACGTCTTGAAATGCTAGAGCGTAATAGTTGGATTATGTTGCTCCTTCATGTTGAAGCGGCACTGAATTGAAACTCCTTAAGATATTATGTCTTCGTCAAGAAGAACTTTTTGAAGTCTGTTTAAAATCATAATCCGTCTTTAATCAAACTCTCACACGGTTACTGCTGCACAAGCCACACATCGAAGGCGTCACACCTTTGAAGTTGGTTTCTAGCAGTATAAAGGGTTTATTCTGGCCCGCTGTCACTGTCCGCTGAGCTGTGATCTTCTTTCTCCTTTGATTGCAGTCAGAAGAACTTGTCTGTTCATGTAGCAGTTGTGCAGAAATAAAACTAAGGCAAAAGCCATCAAAGACACTTTAAAGGAATGCAAAAATAAAGCTAAATGAAATCATAATCATAATCACACAGAACAATAAAGGTGGAGGCAGATACAGCTTATTACATTCAAACAAACCTGTAGTTGCCACACACCAACAACAGAGGGAGTATTTCCCTTTCCATTTCCCTTTCCATTGTTCTATTTAGGTTAGTGGGGTGCAGTGGGCCAGCTTCTAGGGCCATACGCAGAGAAACACCCTAGATGGATGGCCACTCACTCACAGAGCTAACATGCACACAGGTGGGGTTTTTAGGCAACAGTGCCTTTTTACAACAAAGAAGGCAAAACCGTTCTCTTCACATGCACCAACCTAACAACTAAAAGACTTGTTACTGGTTGCCTAGTCACAATGATCACATGAGTGCTACCGTCTTCTTTCTTTATTGGCTGTCGCTCCTGAAAGTCGCTCTTCATTTGAATACAGGTCAGAGATTCTCAATTTTTTTGTGGCTCATGTTGCCGGAAGTCGCCAGCTCTCCATTGAAATAAACGGGACCATGTCACCTTGTAACTGCATGTCGCTGCATGTGGCTAGTGTGAACATGGATACATTTGAACAAATTTGTATGACCTCACTCGCATGAATTCGTACGTTTTTTGCTAAATTGTACGTATTTTATGAGTTACCAATTCGGATGAATTTGCACGAATGACCTACACCTAAACCTGCCCCTAAACCTACCCATCACTGGGTTTTATACAAAATCGTAAGAGTGAGGTCGTACGATTATGAATTAGAATATGAATTAGCATGAATTAGTCACCTTGTAAAATACGTATGAATCGGTCATGAGACTTTGTTGGAACCACACACCAAATCTGCAAAACCATATACTAAATTCTTGGCCTTTGACTCAGTTGTCAATCTCATAAAACATTTCAGAGGAGTAAGTGGTGCCAAGACATTATTTGATGTTGTTTTAGTGTCCTTGTGCATTATGCAAATGAGAATGCAGACTTAAATCTGAGAATGTCTCATTTACACACCCAGGTACACATACTGCCTGCAAACCAGTGTTTAAGAGTCACATGAGCTCAAGTAAAGGCCATAGCTCTGAACACAGTCAACTTTGAACTGAAACAAGTCTTTGTTGTGTCCTCAGCGCACGAATAAAGGAGGACTTGGCTATCGAGCTATTTTCTCAACTCCTCTGATGTTATTTTAGCTACTGCTGTCTCAAGGCTGAGCAGAGTCTCTCTCTATCTTTTTTAAACGTTTCTTATAAGAGAAAGAAAACATCACTAGTTGAACAGATATGGAAGCCAAGGATTTGTGATGATGGAATGATTTACACGTTTAGTTAGCTAAATAGCAATTCTTCTATTTGGTGTACACTTATTATGTATAAAGGCATACCCAAAGTAGAAATTTCATACATCACTTGATTACTTTACACTGAGAAAAATGATACTTTGGGCCAAAACAAAAAAGATTTATTCTGTATTTATACTAAATTTATTATCATTATTATAATGTTTTATCAAACTATATTTATAGCTTGGTTCAAACCAAGGCAAGGAACTGCTGGACATCACTAAACATCTCCTTTTGTTTTGCACAAAGTCATACTGGTTTGACCACTGTACAACATCGATTATTTCCTTATAGACTAGTGCAGTGAGAGCAAGAAGGCCTGCATCTGTTTCCCTTTTTCCTGAGAGAAGTGATTGTAGATCCGCCTTCTACTCTGTTTTTTGTTGTCAGAAATGAAGTACCTTCACACCAGCTCTCCTTGCATCTGCTTTGATCACTTCTGCAGTGAAATTCCTGCAGTGGATGAAAGAGGAACGTTATAGAGGAGAAAGAAAGGAGGTAAATCGAGTGAGTTAGAGGAGAGTGATCATTGTGAAAGTTGTCTGAGGGACTTCACAGGCAGTGCCGTAATGCGCGGCTCTTTTGCAGTAATTAGGATCAGCATACATTATTTACATTGTTTGTGTCTGTGTCTGTGTCTTCTCGCATCACCTTAATGGCTCTTCAAACCCCTACGTGTGTGCGAAGGAGACAGACAGCTACACAAATCAGCAAAAGCAACAATCAGTGTCAGGCTTAATTTGAGCCCACACAGGTGATTGTCTCTTGTGACATCAGTCTAAAAGTGACAACAACAAACGCTGTCTTCTTCTATGATACTGCGTTGGTGAGACACTAAGTGAGGGATAATTTACAGTCAGGCAGTCACTGTCACAAAACTTGGGGTTTGCTTCTTTATATCTTGTTCACAGCTGTGCTTTCTGTAGTTTTTACCTGACCTGAATGTGGAGGATGAAGTCATATTTATACCCTTCAATTTGTACTTTTAAAAGCAGGTACCATCTGATTAGTTGTGGGCAGGCAAATACCTACCTCTATACCTACTATACCAGTTGTTAGCACTCCTTCTGGATTCCACGCTTCACATTTTCATAAGAAGTCAACACTATTCTTGCAAATCTGGTGTCATAATCCACCTTAAAGAGTAACAAAACATTCTGGACTGCCTTGTAAAAAAATTAAAAATTAAAATCTCTCTCTATATATACAGTATATACAGTATATATATATATATATATATATATATATATATATATAAATAAAGAAGACGTACACTTTAGCTATA
>JAUCMS010000011.1:59449-81554 GCA_032357445.1 Enteromius radiatus | reverse complement strand
TAAAGAAAAACTTTTATTTTGGATGCGATTAATCGCGATTAATCGTTGCCCAGCACTAATATATATATATATATATAATATATAAAAATAAAGAAGAAGTACACTTTAGCTACATATTTAAATAGAATATAAATAAACTGATTATTTATTGTAGCCTAATAATACATTTAAAATTAGTTAAACATAATAGTGATTACTTAGGCCTACTTAAGTGGAACATCTTTATAACATCTTTAATAAATCTTTAATTTAATGTATTTAAAGTTCTATTTTCTTTGAAATATTTTAAAAACCAATGTACTGACAAGCATTTATGGTAAACTAAATATATATATATATATATATATATATATATCTTGAAACATATATATCACATAATTAAACATTTGCAATGATGAAGTTGCAATTTAGTACATTTAAAACATAATAATATTAAATGTACAACTAAAAATAAAGGTGCTTAAAAGGTTCTTCACAGAGATGCCATAGAAGAACCATGTTTAGTTCCATAAAGAACCATTCAGTCAAAAGTTATTTAAATAACAATCTCTTTCTTATCCTTTTATAATCTGAAGAACCTTTTTTTCACCACAAAGAAACGTTTGTGAAACAAAAAGATTCTTGAGATGTTAAAAGTTCTTTAAGGAACCATTTAGACAAAAAAGGCTCTTATGGCATTGTGAAGATGCTTTATTTTAAAAGATATACATATGTTAGTCAACATCAAAATAAGTGTATACTTCTATAAAACAATGATTTAAAAATGTACTTTACAGTAAAAATCGTTCAATTTGAGATTATAACAAAGTGCACTTTAAAGATTTGCATGCAGATTCTTAAAAATAAGATTTTGAAGTACACTACAAATGTTTGATAAAAGTCACACTTCTTTTTCCACAGTGGTTCTTATAATCTGAGAAGATCATGTAAAAAGTCATTTTAGTTACCTACTGTTGTTGTATAGTAAATAATGCCATTATAAGAACATTTCTGAAGACTATAATTGACTATGCTTGTGTTGTCATTAAAGAATTTTAATAAGTAATTACGTACATAAATTTGTATAACAAGGAGTACTAGATAGGCAGAAACCAGCTGTGATGTAATATAGCTCCTGCGCTGCTACTCCCATTAGTTTTGTTACTGTAAACCATATAAGCATTAAGATTCTTTTAGAACTGAAGGCACTGGATAGAGATGAGGGGAAAAGGTCAGAAACATTATAATATGAGAGAAAGCTCAGAGAAAGAGAGGTATAAAGGGAGGCCAGGACTTGAGGCCCCTGTGAAGGACAGCTAATCCTGCGCAGGTGTGCTTGCGTGTATGTTACTGCAAGAAGAAAGAGCAAGCGTGTGCGTGTGTGTGGACGTGTTCATATGTGAACGTGTGCTGAACACATCTGTTTATTATTCCTGTGTGCTCTGCATGTGAAGAACACCTCTTGCTAAGCGTCTGTTGTCAGTCCGCTCTCACTGGATCTACTGAAGAGAATCAACATGTCAGTCACTCTCTAACCATCACACTTCAGGAGCATACAACACTCGAACACAGGTTTTTTATTTAAAAGAGGACCGCAAGAGAGGGAGGGCTTATTTATATATAACCCATCATTTAATGTTCTCCTGGGTCAGACTCAAAAGCAGATAATGTCTTAAAGCTAATATAAATGCAACCAGGATAGGGGCATTGAATGCTCAGCACTGGGTTATTTGATAACACTTGATAACTGGTTATATTTATTTTACTAGCTTTTGTGGTGAACAATTACATCAGTTTGAAGGCTTGGGCAGAATAGTGACATCCTTAACCACACCCCTCCAACTGTCAGTGTTCATTTCTGAATAAAACACCTACATCCAATCAATTTGCAATAGTAAAAACATCCCCACACCAACCTGATCTCAAGGCAATTCGTACATATTTTACGATTTCTTCTAAATTGTACGTATTTTTCGAGTTGCCAATTTGTATGAATTTGTACGAATTACCTAAACCTAGCCCTGCCCCTAAACCTACCCGTTTTTTTGTTTTTTTTTAGACAAATCGTACAAATTCGTACGAGTGAGTTAGCACGAATACTTGACTGTGTTGGCCACACCCTCTATGTTTATCATTCAATATTCTGTTTCTGTTTGTGAAGTTTGTCACAATACGGAATAAAAACCAGTTGCAAACTTCTGGTTCACGCTGACTTTAAAGACTAATTCTCTATATTAAGAAGGTGATTATTAGTATGAATTTTACCAGCACATTGGCTGTTTTTAGTACTTATAAATCACATGCCTTATTCTGCATTACCATATTTTAGATCCCTTAGTCCTACCACATATAGTTTATTACAACAACTACCTAATTTTCTATCAATAAGCAGCAAATTAAGATCTCATCTCTTCTTTTCTCTGGCGTTCAACCTGTCACTTACATTAGATTGAAGGATTAGCAAATGACAATGACCTTATAATCCAATCAATATTGATGCATGTTAGTTTATTTGTTTTCGTTATTGCAATCTGCAATTTGCACATTTTTGCTAAATAAATTGACTTGTAGCAATGAAGGGAGGAGAATGGAAATAATCATGGCCCTCTTTTTGGTGACAGTAATCTTGCAGAAGCTTTCTGAACCAACTGTAAAGTAGACAAAGATGACTTGATTTATATAATACAGCCTTGATTATACGAGTGCATGAATAAGTCTAGCTTTGCAATTACACACTTTTAAAATGGAGACCGCAGATAGAAATTCAAGGAAATGATCTAAGAAATCCAAAGACAATAATATTGCTCTGATTGAGATTTTACATCTTCAAGATTCTTAATGATATTAGTACAAAGCCTATCTTCAGAACCCAATGGAATATATATTTAAACTGAATTTAAACTGACAAAGGCCTGTCTGACAAACCAATGCAAAGCTGTGCCATTACTGTAACATAAACCTTCTGTTTTAAATGGTTTAAATTAGTCTAAATTAAGCTACAGTAAATCTTATCTGTCACTTTTTGTTTTGGTACTATGACAAGCACTAAACCCAGACTGAAATTCATCAGTCATATTATGTTCAGTTAAAAATTAAGAGAGTAGGGTAAAGACGTTCTCCAGGACTTACCTAAACATATACATACTCATATACAAGGCTGGTATTTCAAATGATATGATCAGAAAAATTTAAACCAGTCAGATCTGCAGACTGAACTGGCAAGGCCTATTTCTACAACCAAACAGGAAATGACAAACAGGTGAGTCAAAAACCATTGCCCAGGGGAACTACACCCACTGCTCCAAAACTCAAAAAAGAATGCACAGCTACAGCTAATGGACGTCATTCAAAAATTGTGTAGAAAATATCAGGCAGTGGCGGTTCTAGACCATAGTACTGAGACTGACTAGCAGAGCCATTTGAAATTTTGGCACAGTTCATTAGTTATCTGAACCAAAAATCTGAATTAATTCAAATATTTTTACTAGGTATCTAATAGACAAACCTAAGCTGAAATAATTGCTTTATATATTTCACGAGTTTGCACTTCCTCATAGAAATAAAAATATAAATATAGATAGAAGGTTTGGCATGCTGTCCAGAGGGCGAGCTGGGGCCCGACGGACTCCAAGCCCTACTGGCTATACCCCTAGCGAGGGTAGAGCTCGGGCCAGGCTCGGACCTCTCTTGCCCCCTGTGGAAAGTGCGAAGTAGGTGGAGAAGGGGCGGCGGAGGGATACGAAGCTAGATGAGGAAGGGAAGTAATCGAGGAAATTTAAGGCAGAGGCAGACGAGGCGGATTGGATGATGCTTAACAGGCTGATTGAAGTAATGAGGCTGGCGTTCGCGCGTGCTCCTCCCGATTGTTTACAATCATCCCTTATTTGTCTGGTAATGTGATAATATGGAGCAATATGATACCTTTTATCTAGGCTATTTTCTGCTTTTGTCAACTTGGCGTATATTTACCACAAAACCGACTATGTTTTTACAGATAGAATTAACTCAAATTAATTTAAGAAATAATGATCTTCAATAGGCATGCTTAATTTAAAATAATAAAAGCTTACTAAATATGGATAGTATGCCAATTAGGATGTAACCATCCAGTGAAGTCATGGGAACCTCGGTTAAAGTTGATTTAAGTGTAACTATGAGAGAATTGTAGTAGGCAGATTTAAAATAGAACACAGAACATGTTCTCAACTTCCTTTCAAGGTTCCACATCAATTGCACAGATGAACATTATAATTTGGCTCTAACTAGTTCTCTTTTCATCCGCATGCTTTCATCTGATAGTCTGAAGGAAAACAGTCCGTTGTGTGGGCCCTGCGGGAGAGATGAGTTTTAGACTGAAATCTCAATACTCCTCAGGCAGAGTAATGAGATGCTGGTCAAAAAAGTCTTTCAGCTTGTGCCCCCTGTGGGTTCCTTTGAGATCCTCAGGGGTGCCAGTGCTCCGCGACCCAAGTTTTAATGAATCAATCACACTTGTTGATTGGACGCTGGAATTGATCACCTGATCTAGAGTTGTCAATCAAGAGTTGTTTCAAAGACCCCCTGGCAACTTGTTGACCCCCTGGGCTGTATACACTTTCCATTTGCTTCACTTTCTTTCCATCTACAACCTCCATATACCATCTTTTCTTCTCCCACGTGTTTTCTTTTGGTCTCTGTGTGAAAAATGATTCAAAGCGGTAAGACGTACAAAAACATCTCTCATCTGGTTGTCAGATCATAATTAAGTCTTCAAAGGAAGAGATAGCTTTGAAAACGATTACCTTACACTGATATAAAATATATATTCAAACATTATCTCCACCTCTTCTTTAATCCCATGCTTTTCATCCTGTGATTGTATCACAATGTGACTGTGTTTGACTGGTAATTTAAGAAACTTCCTTTTACATTGCAAAAAATATAACAATATGGCTCTAATATGAAATCTATTGTACTGCCAGTGTGGACATAAATCTATATAGCATTGCATATTAGGGTTGATACGAAGACTGTTTCAAAATGTAAAATACCTTGTTTTGGCTCATTTCTAAGAAAGCATCACGCATTAATGCAGACACCACACCTTGCTAAAACTAATTTCTGGCACAACTGAAGCATACTCTGGAGGCTCTGGGACTGGAGCTGATTTTGCAATGAATTCTGGAGGCTCATGGACAAGGTAAGTAAGTACCATCCATGTCTGTGGCAGTAACAGCTATCTGCTCAGGAATGGCCATATTCCTGGAGAAGGAATAGGAGCTTGACTTTTTCTATTCTTTCAAGAGCAAGATGATGGGGCTAAGCAAAGGCTAGGAGGTGGAACTGACTAATTCCGGAATTTCTGAAATGTTGGGAAATTAAACTAAACTAAAATCTTAAATCGCATGAGCCAGTATTTTATTCACAGTAGAACACAGATAACTAACAAATGTTTAAACACAAAATGCACAAAATGAGCTCATTTTAAATATAATGCCTACAGGTCTGAAAATAGTCGGGGGCATGTTTACCATGGTGTAGCATCTCCTCCTCAAAACAGTTTGAAGATGTCTGGGCATAGAGGTTATGAGTTTCTGGAGTTTTGGTGTTGGAATTTGGTCCCATTTGGTCTGATATAGGTTTCCAGCTGCTGTTGGTGGTCATATTTTATGTATTTTTCTTTTAATGATAAGCCAAATGTTTTTCATAGGTGAAAGATCATGTAATAGCTGCAGTATATGGTTTTGCATTGTCCAGCTGAAATAAACAAGGCCTTGCCACTAGACAAGCCAAAACATGGCACTACAAGCTGCCCATACTGTATGCACTTCTGCACCCCCACATCATCACAGATAATGGCTTTTTGAAATGAATCTCTGTCTCTGTAGCTAAGACATATCTTTTGTAGCTAATCATATCACAGACCTGATATCAATTAACTTAATTGCTAGATGTTCTCCCAGCTGAATCTTTTCAAAATGTCTTGCTTTTTAGCCCTTTTTTAGCCCCCCATGCCATGCCATGTTTTTGAGACCTGTAGCAGGCAACAAATTCTAAATGAGCTCATTTAAGATAAAAGTGTAAAATTTCTCAGTTTAAACATTTGTAATGTTCTCTATTGTGAATAAAATATTGGCTCATGTGATTTGAAAGTCTTCATTTTATTCAAACCTAAAAAAAAGAAAAAAAATATTCATCTTGTATTTCAAATTTTGGTCACACTTTATGTTAAGGTCCAATTCTGGCTATTAACAATGCATTAACTATGATTTGCCTAACTCTTAATCTGTGTCTTAATTAGTAAGGAAGCTGTTAGGGATGTAGAATACGGTCATGTAGAATATAAGGTTTATGAGTGCTAATAAACAGCCAACATGTTAATAATATACATAAGCAAGGTAATAGTGAGAATTGGTCCCTATACTTTCTATTTAGAAACCTTCCTAATATTAAAAGTTTGGGTATCACTGTGTTCTTGTGAACTTTCAGTGTAGCAGGAAAATGTTTTGTTGCATTCCCAAGATCGGTGCCTTTACTCAGTCTCAGTTTTTACTCTACAGGCAGTTCTTTTGAATTGGTTTTTAATCTGATGTACATTTTACACATAAATTGTTTGATGTCAGATCATATAGACAGGAGTGCGCCCTTTCAAATTCTGTATAATTGCTTAAATATGTCCAATTATTTTGGACTTTTATGATGCAATTCTTTTGTTTCATTACTTATAGTATAATACTCATATTTGCAGTCCTTATCAAATCAAATCACTTTTATTGTCACATCACCACAGCACCTGTGCCTAGGTGAGTGAAATTCTTTTGTTAGACGTGTTTCTGTTAATGTTGATTCTTCTGCCCTAGACTGATGCTATTATTTTATTTTTTTACAGAACAACTGACTTAGTATGTATGCTGTCTCACAGGCAGTGGGGAAGCACTACTAAGGAGTACATTGAGCAATTTTGTCATTTCGCTCAATTTTGCCACTCAACTGGAGTGAGGTTGCACCTGAAGGTATTTATAGACTGGGTCTTCACAAACCTTTAAGATCACATCTTCCACCTGCTAGGTGTGTGTCAATCATCAGTGGAGGCCTTGGATTCCACTCTTCTTTTTATTACATCAATTATGATGAAAGATGACATAAGTTGTAGTAGAAAGGTGAAAACTGCAGTGCATCCATAAAATCTCCTATTTACTTTTGGAAGGCCTGCAGCTCCAATAGCCAGAGCTTGTGTCACCACTGACCACACCTGTCACAACTGACCCAGAACCAGCATTCCCTGGATGGTCCCAAGTCTTGGAGTCTCAATGCTGCCTAACCCGGTGGTCCCAAGTCTTTCATCTGTTGTCGGTGGCTCCTATGATGGCTACTGCCATTTTGTATATAGGCTATACATATTAATTTGCCTGAGGTAGCTGTGACCACTACAGTTTTCTCTGAGGTAGCAGTGACCAGTAACAAACTCTCTACCGAGAACAGGAAAGCCACCCAAGAGTCAGCTCCTGGTGCAGAGCTACCACAGCTGTTGGCTCATGCTGTCACGGACATGGAGGCTCCAAGTGTCTTAGTTCCCTGTGGTCAAGCTTCTTTTTGTGTACTGTGTATTTAAGACCTGGTTTCTCTGTGTTTCATTGTCAGGATTCTGCTTCCCTTTATTCTGTTCATGTTTGGTTTTCTTTTATTAAACTTCAGCGTTTAGACACTTATTTACTCCTGCTTGCCTTTATCTACATGTTATACAGATTAGAATACAGAAACATCTCAAAGGTGATTCAAAGAAACTGAAAAGTATCATATACTGATAGTAGGTTTAGTTGGTTCAACTTAAATAACTGTGGTTTAGATTTTGATTTTTAATTTCAAAAATAAATTAATAAATGATATTATATATGTGGAATAAGAATAATTAGGAGTCGTTTATTTGGAAGAGAGCTTTAACCATCCATTTGCATGCAAGTTCACAATAATTTGCGATTCATGGATTTCACATCTAAAAAAGAGAGGCGTACACGATTCCTGTTTGTGCGTTCATTCACAGAAGTTATTGGGACTGGATGTCACAGACATCTTGAATCTGTGTGTGGACCTCAGCAATGGCGACCGTACACTCTGAACATCACACAAAACAGGTTTGTATTGATTGTCACCATTGTTGAGATGCATAAGCTGATTCTTGATCTTTCAAAAGAACAAAGCTCAAAATGCTTTTTTATATAATGAAAGAGAAAAACGACAGTATTTTCACACATCAGACTTACAACATGATCTGTGAATCTGACCACTACATGATAGCTAAATTGTCATCAGCAATAAGTAATCGATTTCATCTGAATGCAGTTTATATATAACAAATGTGCTTCAGAAACACAAAGTTACAGCAGTCAAGGAACATTAATGTTAACTATTCAAAGATCAAAGATCAAAGATCATGTTTTGAGTCTGTTATTTCTGAGTTTTGTTGGAAGTTGTATGTTGGGTCAACATAATGGATTTAAGTTGAAATAACATTCTCTTGTGTTGGTTTACATTATCTTAATTGAACTAGGTTACAACAACAACATTTTTGTAGTTAGAATAGAAGTTTTAGATAGAAATGTCTCCTTAAAGCAACAACTGCACAGGTTCACATTTTAGAGTATCTATATGTTGCCTTTTATATTATTTTATTTTTTATTTTACTAGATTTTTACTAAAATGGTGGATAAGAAAGAGAAGGTTTGTTAGTGAATAGCTGCACTGTGCTGGGCCCGCTCGTTTCATGTGAAGGAGCCATGCTCAGCATGTAGCTTTCTCCTGAGGCTGAACCAGTCAAACTCGCACCACTCACTCTCTGAAGACCTCTGGGGGTGTGGGAGGGAGCGTCGTAACCCAGAAACCCCTTCACTCTCCATTTGTTCCATGGGAACTCGCAATGTGCAATCTAATCCCACTTCAGTGGGAGAGCAGCTATTGAAATCAGCTTTTACATACTCCACTCCACAAGTGGCTTTTGGCTGCTTCAGTGACTTTGAGTCTGGTCTACTGAACACTGACTGACTCCTGCGTGTGGTAATCAACATGGGAGAATGGAAGTAGTGTCTGAATGTACACAAAACTACAGGGGCTGTCATGTTGTTTGAGCTAGCAGTCCTAGGCAGCCAGACTTTTGAATTTCTGTATAAAATCTAAACCTCATGCTTTTCTTCACACTAAATGAATGTTTTATTTGCATGTTTTAACTAGTTAAACTGATATGGTTATGGACAGCAGGTAAAACTATGCTAAACGCAAATAATTATTCTAACCATAAATGAAATTGTAATAAAGGTCTTTCTCACTTCACTTTTTTTTTCTAACTAGAATTCTTGAAGATTTGGGAAATTGCAACCCATAGCAACTAGTTATGGCAACAATGTCTCAGTCTGATAATCAAATAATGGCTTTTAATTCCTTTGTTACTAAAGCATGCAACAAACACAGAAGACTTCTCTTTACAGACTTCTTATTCTGTAATAAGATTATTATTAAGAATATTATTCTGTAATTCTTATCCTTTTAATCAACATGTCCTCCAAATAGCAGTGAAATACAACCCATCAGACCCTATACAACAATTGTGCCCCTATCCGCAACAGAACATTTGCATATTAATATTTTGTACTATTTTATTGGGTTTGGAATATTTGCGTCGCCTCGTGCGGAAACGTTTGCGCTGCCCCCTAACCAACACCTCCAGACAACGTTGCTTCAATGTTCACGCTGCCCCCTGAGCGACAGCTCCAGACAACGTTGCCACAACGTTCGCGTCACTCCATGAGCAAATCGTTCAGACAACTTCCGCATTAGCATCCGCAGCCCTAGGGCCCCTGGGCAGCAACCCCGCCGGCCCGTTGGGTAATCCGTGCCTGGTTATAAGACGAGATGTGATCATACAATTGTGGGTTTGAACCCAGGGGATGCATGTACTAGTGAATCCCTATGAAACATGATTTTGCTGCCTTTTTGTAACGGGTAGGTTTAAGGGTGGGTTAGTGTGGTCATTCATACAAATTAAACCTACTAAAATATGTTTTCATCACAGTGAGATCAGTGTGGAAAGCCCACATACTGCATTTAAACAAAACACGCAGATGCAATACAACACTGTCATTGTTTGACACCCGCTAGAGGGCACTTACATTTAAAACGTAAATATAGGTCGTAACACGGTACTTACAAAACAACCTATAGAGTCTTTTTTTTTTGTTGGAGGACAGGCTGTTTTAATGGTGGTTGGTAAACCTACTGAAAGGTGCATACCACTGCTTACTGCAGGACTGGTGTTCTGCATGACAGCTGACGGGAAGTATGAATTGGGCTAAGGACAGCCAAACTGATCAGTTTAATCTACCCCAGGAGATTGGCTCAGGACATTCCTAGTTTGTATACAGGCAAAGGTGCAATAAATAAATGAAAATAACAATAGCTGCAATTTGGCATGATACCAAAATGCATCATGTACCAAGATCATTGTTCTGCTTCCTTGCTTCTCTTTACCATGTACTGGTGTTTAGTCCTTGTGTAATACACATTTTGTTAATTGATATTCACTTGTTCCTTGCATGCTTTTCTCCATATTAATTGTATTTCTTTTGCTCTTGTGTTTGCTTGGTGTTGTAGGTGTTCTACATGTGTTTGTACAGTGCTTATAAGTTTTTGTACTCTTTGCCTGCCACTGTCCTGTATATTAATTTTACCCAAGTCTTACTGTGGCCTTTCTGACAACTGGCCTTCTTGGTGTCTACCCTCTTTGCAAACTCCATATTATTTGACTTATTGTTTGCCAATCTGGATCAATTCCTGGTCTCTGAAACTATGAACTTGATGATTCCCAATGGTTGGAGGGCAATGAAAGAGCTGAAGCAAATATCCTTTAATAAGTTTTCCCAGTGCATCACACTCTGGACAGAGTTGTCAGTTCCTCAACAACAGGAGTTCACCTGCCCTTCCTCATACGCCAGTCTCTCTAACCATGTCTTGCCTGCCTGTCATGAGCAAGGAGACTATGTCTGTCATTTCTGTCATGGCCAAGGAGACCACCCCCATCTGCTCAGCAACCAGGAGGCCAACTCATCAGAGATTTCTCAGCCGATAGTGCCTAGCATCTTGACCAGGGAGATTGTTTCTCAGATCTCTGCCTCCAAGAGCATTTCCTCAGAATACATGGTAAATGATATTCTCCCAAAGACAGCTGTCATCCTGTCCTTTTCCGGGTGACAATTACCTACCCACAGCTGTCAATCTTTTCCTGCACCCCATGTTGGACACTGACCTTTGTCCTTGCTCCTTCTCTTGTGGTGACTTCTGTCCCACTCCAGTCTCTATTGGCTGCCATTAACTTACTCCTTTCTGTCACAGCCCCAGAGCCTCCAGTGTCTCCATTTGCCCCAGGGCAGTACTACCAGGCCTTTTTGCCTCACATCTATACCAGTGCCCCTTGGTCTGGTCATATGTCAATCATATGTCAAAGCGCATATTCTTCGGGAGCATTTCCGTTGTGTTGTGGTTTAGTGATGGTGTGTTGTGAGCTTATGTTGCTTTTTAAATTGCGATGTGTTGTGAGTTTGTCTTTGCTTTTTTAATTTTGTTGTGTTGTGAGCTTATGTTTGCTTTTTAAATTGTGTTGTGTTGTGCACTCCTGGGCCACCGTATAAATCTGTTTTGCTAAACAAGCAGCATGCGCACAACATGTAAATTGTGCATAAATATAATTGCTTAATCAAATATAACTATTGGTTAAACATCAAACATGATGCCTTTACATTCTTACAAGGTTGCTAGTATGTAGAACAGATATTTTCAAAACATAGCTCTGAAGCACTTACTGAATCAGCCAGGGATCTTTGTCTAGTGTACATAAACTGGGAAGTTAATAAAAATTTCTAGATGTAGATAAACCAAAACCTGTGTACTTGACTCCTGGGAAAGCCAAAAAGTAATTTTGGAACTTGATATTTGTTTCCGGAAGCTCTTACTGTTTTTGTGTGTGTGATATGCATCAAGCGGTCAATTAATGGTGTGCCGTCTGAAGCTGAGACCATATTAGCAAGTGTCTACTATATCCTCCCTCTGTTTCTCTCTTTTTCAGCTGGGGTCCATGACAAGACATGGGAAAGTGTCCTCTCTTTCAGAAAACCCCAAAGTGCCTGTCAAGACATCAGCTCATTAGATAAAACAGCAGACAGAAGCTCATGATGTGTGGCACAGTGTTGAGTAGCATCCAAACTGCTTAAACTCCAAGCTGGTCTGTCTTGGTCCTGCTTGGTGGGATACTGTTGAGTAAGGGTGGTCCTTGACTGAAGACCTCACACTCTGACAGCATACTCTGTTTGACCTCTGCAACGCACACAGCAACGCTCACACACTGCGAGCCTTCCAGTGTGCTTGTCACTTAAAACCCACAACTGAAACAAAGAAAGATGCAAACTCCAGACAACCACAAACAGACACTTCACTCTCACATCTCTTTCTCACAATCGCTCTCTTTTTTTCAGCTCCACATCCACCCACCTTCAATTTGAACTCAGCTAGCAAACACACCTAAATAAATAAATAAAGGGATTGTATGGATGCCTTTTACAGCAACTTTTAGCATAAAACCAACTAAAATTATATAATATTTTAATATATACATAATATATATAATGCGCAATGGTAATTTACTTCTACTTAATACATCAGTCAATGTGGCACATCTTCTTTCCTCACAGCTCTTGCATATATTAAGTATTAGTGAACTGCTTTGATGGTCTGCGGCCAAGATGTAAAAAATGAACTTCTGAGGGTATGCTGGAGAAAACTGTAGAGATCATAGAGAAATTACTGACGGGGAAACTTCTAACAAATCCTTCCAAGTTGCTAGAAGATGTGTAGTGTCAAATAGCCAGACTTTTGACCATGGTCACATTGGAGCAAGCGGATGGCTTCTTTAGTTGAGTGTTTGAATGTCTCTTATTTAAATAGTGCATGTTGCATGCATCAGACAGTTTTGTTCTTGACATTTGATTTAAACCACTTGCATAGTCGATACCCTGAGAAAATATTCAATCCACAATGCCACCATTTGAGTCTGCCCAATCAATAAGTGATCCTCATAGTGTGAGTAATACGAGTTCATTGTGAATTCAAAATGTTGAGATTTAGATGATTGGGTTTTTTTGACATTACTATCATGGTGAGAAGTGTTTGCTTTAAGGCCAATTCACACTGCACAGACAAATGCCAACAAACCCCAAAAAACTAGTCTGTTGGACTTCAGTGTGTTAGCATTAGTTGGAGCTTGTTTTCACCCGACTGAACATGTTTAATCTGTGTATGTTGGTTCGTGGAATGTCTGAGCAGTCTGAAAGAGTTTTTCTTACACAGTCAGACTTGAATCATCTACACCGGATGCAAAGTGACAAAATGCAAGGTTCTCTTGGTTATAATCCATTTGTCCACAATGGATGTAGCCTGGCTTCCGCGACTATAAAGCTCATACAAGCTTAGTCTGGCCAAGCTGCCTTACTATCCGCCTTCTGGGAGGCGGGCTTAACCTGCGTCCATCAAATGCCTCTGTATACTACTGGACGAATCTACAACCAATCAGACCAACTCATTACGATGACGTATGTGTAGCAACGGAATCTTAAGACACCGTAAACAGTTGTAGCTAGCTTCATTAAAGCAGTAGGAAAATGTCTTTACTTACTTTAATTATTTCTGCACAGAAACACAGAACAGAAATGCTCTAAAATGGCAAGCTTGGCCAGACTGACTTTGAATGTAGCGTCACAGGAAGTATGGGCGGGCCCAGGCTACAATGGATGTGGTGTGATGCAACAAATTTCATGTCTGATGTAGACACTGTGTTATTATGTCTATGACTCAAAGTTTGTTTGTTGTTTGTTGGGGCAGTGTAAACATGACTTCTTCTTTTTTATATATAAAATCCAACAGCCAACTTGAACCAACTTGTTAGTTGGCATTTGTCTGTGCAGTGTAGTGGCCTGTAGTTGGCTCTGGATCCTTGACTTTTTAACATTGCATTTCCAGGGCTGCTGTCTGTTTGTAAAGCATATTTGTTATGGCAAAGAAAACCAAAAAGAGGCCTGCAACCAGGTGATTGATGTTGATGAACACAATCATCAACTAGGTTCAGTATGCAGTCTTTTTAATTATAGTATATCTGTGAATCAACAGTACAGGATCCACCAGTGTAACTTATGATGGATTTTAAAAGCATAAAAAATCACAAACATTTTGAACTCCTCTATCATTAAAACACAAAGAGAAACATCAAGAAACAGAGTATGAATCTCAACAATGGTGACAATCAAAATTTTCATGCTACAGTGCATGCTGGGTACCTAGTCTCTGTGCAGTGGGTGCACTTTGGCCTCAAATTAGTATGAGCATACATTGAGGGTTACACTTTTAGCTCACTGTGACCCTCACATTGTGATCACAAGTATCCTGAGAGCTCATGGTGACATTACTGTGAGATCAAATTGTTTGCAATATTCCACTATTTAAACCATGTATTATGTCGCAGTAACCCGCCAAGTGGCAAGTCTCAATATTATATAGTGGTCAAAGCTGAATTTATTTGAATTTGTGTTTGGGAAATGTTTATCTGAGGGTGAGAAGAATGTATCTTTTTCAATATTACTGTTTACTACTAATGAATAAAACTACTTATAAAACTAGATTTCATTATCTCAGTTCATTTAGAACTGACAGCATAAAGCTTTCATCGTTAGAAAAACATAGTGTTATACATGCCGCACGTTTTCATTTCCATCTGGAAAACATGAGGAAGAGGCAGAGAAAGAGAGTTAGAGAGAACGTGACCTCATCGGCTAGCAGTTCCTTTTCATATTCATTCTTGCTGTGCACATCAAAGACTTTCAAAGGCAACCAAGAAAAATATTCCTTCACAGCGCACCTGATCTGAGCAGGAAAGATTTGGATTATGATATGCAAATGGGGCTTTGTTATCTGAGCTGACATTCATTATGAAAGCAAGCTTTCTCTCGCGCTGACTTTGTCTCTCTCTTTGCACGTTGGCCACCCCTGTGCTCTTATTTAAGATCAAAAGGTTACAAACAACAAAGCGAGGCCTTGTTGAAAAACCTTGAGCTCTGAAGCATTCAGCCCCATGTGTGTGTTTTGCAAGGCCGGCAGTGTTGAGCATTCAGCTAACGACCAGGCCATAAAGGAAACACCTGTGACATCAACATACTAAGATTTGCATCCTAAATGCTGTTTTCAGATGTCACTAAGTTGAAAGAGCTTTGTAGGACATTTTTTTTTAGAAAATACGTTAGAATGCAAAATCAAAAGTAAAAAAAAAAAAAGAAAATGTTGATCTTTTTAAGACCACTGTGATTGTTTGATTAAAATTACACAAATCACATTTTAATTTATTTTATAATGGGCCGGTTTCCCGGATAGGAATGAGATAAAACCAGTACTAGACCTTTGCTAATTTAGGACATTTAAGAATTTTTAGAAACATGTCTTACAAAAATGCATTATCTGTGAGCATTTTAAGACCAAACAATGGCAATGATGTAGTTTAAGATATCTCAGTGCAAGCCTTTTCCAGTTTAGACAGCTCTTAACATTTATTTTAATCTAGGCTAGTCTTAAACCCTGTTCAGGAAACCGGCACTTTATGTCTAAGTATGTCTTAGTTATAACACAATGTTAATATTTGTGGTATACATTTAATGTACAGTTAGGTCTATATATATATTTTATACACTGACACAGTTTCTTAATTTTGGCTCTGTGTGCCACCAGAATATAATTAAAAAAGTGCAGACTTAAAGCTTTACTTCAAGGGGTTGAACAAAAATATAGCATAAAAAGCTTAGGAATTATTTTAATATATATAGTCCCTCCATTGTGGCTGAAATGCATTTGAATAAAATACAAATAAATACAATCATAAATAAATTTTTCATTTTTTATTTATTTGTCGAGAATCCTTTTATAGTGAATGACTGCCTGGATCTAATGGACATCAGACTGGGTTTCCTCCAGGTCTTCAGCATGTGAAATCTAGAAGATTAACTTGACCGTTGCGGAAAAACTCCTGGGTTGCTTTTGCTGTATGGTTTTTTTTTTTCAGAATTCTTCTGGCTGATTCTGTCTTCTGACACATCATCAATAAAGACCAATAACCCAGTGCCACTGGAATCCATGCATGCTCGTGCCATCACACTGCTCCAACATGCTCACATATATCACACATATCACATAGAAAGAAATTTATGTGGCCTCTATGCTGGTTGAGTTGAAAGCAGGTAAACAGAGGTGGCTTTCAACTTTTGAGTTATTAATTCACAAAGCCATTTATGCTGTGTAGTGTGACTGAGGTGTGCAGTTTATTAACTTCGTAAAAGGGCTGCTATTAGGGCGAGAGGAAGGCGATCAGTAGTTCCTCCTTTCGGCACAGCAGCAAGGAGTCTTTGTGGCTTTGATCTCAATCACGGCTAAATGTCTTCTGTGAGACAGAAAGCTGCTGGGAACAGGACCACATCAATTATTAACTCTCATTCTCTCCTTCCATGCTAGAAAATGACAGCAGGTTTGTTTGCTCTCTTAGTTTTTTCTCTCCTCCGATCCTTAATGAAAACACCTATACCATCTATAGTAGAGTATACATGTCATACGACTGGAAATGAAGTAGTGAAATATGAAATCTAAACATAATGGATGTAGCTGAAGAGTGAAATTCTATGTAGAGTAACTATAAAAAAGCACATCAGTTATCTGAAGTAAATGAAGGTATCTTTCACTACATATAATGTTTATTTTAAGTACATGTAGTTAATAAGCTAATGAATTTCAACTAAATTTAAAACTAAAATAAAATTTAAATATCAAATATAACTGTTTTGACAAATAAAATGTGCTCTGTTTGAGGCTATATGCAGTAAGTTCTCTGCAACATTATCCTTTGAATGAAGATTGACTACATGTTAATTGTTTACATTTACATTATTTATTTTTATTGTTAGGTTAAGTTTATTACTCCGTTTTTTACTGTTTTCCTTTCAATAATTTTGTATCCGTGTCAAAAAGATTTCATTGTCTCATATTATCAGTTGCCACTAGATGGAGCTACTTTATTTCCAAACTCAGGCATGAGCCCTGAGAACATAAAATATGTCGTAAGCACAAGTATTCAGAAGCAATTAAATGTGCATCTAGTCACAAGACAAAATCTAAGCACCCAAACATTTTAATTGTCTTGAGCAAATAAATAGATTTGTCAAAAATCTAAAAGATGACAGTAAGCATATATATATATATATATAAAAGATACCAATGTTTCTGCTGTTTAGAACAATAAGGGTAAATGGTTATTTGATAACTGTTTAATTTTATATTTTTGATTAAGTGTATGCCTTATTTATTTACTCTTAAGATTACCCGTAAGATGCCAGTGTTTCCTCTCAAACTTATTGAAAAGAAGATTATCATATCTATTGAACTATCATAGCTATTGAACTATTTCTTGTTATGATGTTAAATCTGTATTTAACCTTTTAATGATCTCAATGTAAAAAGAGTTGTTAAAGTCTGATTTTGTGTTGTCTGTGTTTTGACAGTAATCAGTGTTTAAATCAAATGCAATCAGTTACATTACTAATAAACCAACTGAAATAGCTATGTAGTCGCCTACATTTTAAATAGGTTAACTTGTAATCTGTAAGCTATAACCTTCCCAACACTGATATGGCCTATAATGACATAATATAACATAATAATACAGAATAAATCCAGAAGGGGTCGCATTTGTCCTACAGTTCCTTTAGCTCACCAAAACAAACACACGCCCTTGCAGCAGACATTGTAATCCATCCCAGAGCGAGTGAGCGTAGACATGTATGATCGTCTCTCTCGCGTCGGGGTTTGATTGCTGCAGTCTGACGCGTCTGTATAGGTTATTTTCCCTCTGCTTCCCTGATGTGCTGCTGTCACTGGATTATAAACACAGACATGATCACATCTACGGTCGGGATCGATTGTGGACGCACACGTGAATATATAACGCGCTGGATGAGATTCTGCGTGTAGTTTCGGCGAGATAATGAAGATGTGTAATGGTAAGATCGCGCTCACGCCCATCATCATCATCTCTGTGTGTCGTTTCTATAAGCCGCATCCCTGTCTCAAGACAGACGAGTATCATAGCAACCGCAAATCTTCTGTGTCAGTGTCTTTCATCATCTGTGGATGCTTTTATAATGTATTTTAATTCCTAATGCTGTGTCATGAGATCGAGCTGCTGGTGATAGATGACTGACAGCTGTTAAATGAGTTACGAAGAGTAAGATGATTGCATCAGTAGGTAATATCATGGTATTGGATAATTACCATATTTATACGTTACATTCCACTTAAAAACACTAGGATGAACAGGTAGCCTGCTGTAAACATGTTATTTCTGCTTAACCCGTGGTATTATTAGCATGTCTTAAATGTTTATGTCAAAAGTCACGATAGTGATTTAGCGATTTCGTTTAGGTCCATTATCCTTTTTTTACTAATGACATTTTCCTCAAGAAACATATTTTGGATTTTAGATGATAAGGTTGTAGACTGACCCGTAACTATACTGGCCACAGTAACCATAGTTTTCGAATTACCATACATTTCACTGAGATTGTTACAGACAATTGTGGTAAATTCCTCTCAGCCACCTGTTATTATCAAAACAACAGTGGAAAAATAATGACCGAAAGATTTGGAAGAGTTTTTTTTTAAAGGGCAAAATCCCTAACATAAACCCTAAGAGGTTGATATATTGTGCCTGTATTGTGTGTGTAGACCTTAGCCTTGGAGAATAAGTTTTGTGTCTTGTAAATTTTCTAGGATTGTAATTTTCTAAAAATAGCAAAGATCTTGTTTGCATTGCAAACACAAGATGCAAGGCCATGATCATTGATGATATGCTAAATACCTGTTTCAGCAGTTGTTTGTGCATGCTTTCTGTGTTTCAAACAGTGCAAAGCATTGAATGCTAAGATACGCTTAGTTAAGTTTTAGATTATTTAGATACTCAGTGCATTGCCCTTTACATATGAGAGGATTATTCAATAAATTTGCTGTTAAAAGAAGCTTAGTTTCGAGGAATGGTAATATGACATCCATATTTCAGTTTTGAATGAGAGAGAGTTCTTTAATGATCTCTTAAAATCTATTTAATATATTGTGCCACACTATTAATAACAAAACAAATAATTAGACATTTTGCCAGTTTTTGCAGCTAAGTTGTGTAGGGAATAAAGTTAAAGAAAGCATTTTCATTAAGAAGCAATACTATTTGAGATCATATTACTGCGTATTGTTATTATGTACATTTAATAATAGTGTAGACTAAAGGGTGTTGTAAGTATGACACACAAGATGAATTGCTATACTTAGTTACTACTTGTTTGCACAATGTTCATAGCTTTTAAATTAAGTTTCTGCATAAAAAAAACTTTTTTACTAGGCAAAGTCATCTTTCCGCTAGAAGATCTGCTCTTTGACATGTAAACTAAGCTTAATATTTGGCCTCTATAGATGCTAGAAGTAGAAAGCAAATTTTGAAAGCAAATGTTTCATGATACAGCTGTTGCTAAATTATGTACATTATGACTACATTGATCAGTCAGGATGTAATGTAGTCATGATGCACAATGCAAAAGAACTACTACTTCTTCTTCACCTACCTCTCTGTCTTTGATATGCAGTTTAATTTAGGTGCGATTAACATAGAATAATATAGTATTGATCAAATTAAGTATGCATTTCAACATAGAATAACATGCATTTCTGTCAATGTTAGACCCCTAATGGCCACAGGGTTAAAAAAAATGACTTGTAGTCAAGGGAAGTCACCTTTATTTGTATGCGATACAGATTGTGTCGACGGAGGTTCACAGGCAGTTCTAGACAATAGATCTCATAAAAAGACAAAAGTGTCATTATTATACACTACCATCTCTCTGTTCTCCTATTTGATAATGTTCAGTGCTTTGCTACCATCTGTATTGTTAAAAGCGCTATATAAATAAAAAATGACTTGTCTTGACTAGACATTATTCAAGTCAGATCAAGTCAGTTCAGATCAGTTACAGAGTTAATTTCATTACATTTTAAATCAAGTGCAGTTTGGCTCAGTTTTAAAAAAGGCAGCAAAGTTGTTATTCAGCTTTAGTCAGTTTAGTGTTTATTCAATTCAGTTCAATAACAGTATCAATATTGCAAGATGTGAAACAGCTGTAAATCAGCTCTACAGAAGATAATAGTGAAGTAATCAAGCTTAATTTAATTCAAGTGAATAGCAATACGATTTTTGTAAGTTAAGCACCCAACTAAGTGAGCTAGAGGTAACAGTGAGTGGCAAGGAATCCCATGAGGTGACATAAATGGGGAAGAAAATCTTGTGAGAGAACAGATTCCATTGGGGATCCAGTTCTCCTGGAGGAGGCTCGTCAGAGGCTCATCTAGTCTCAGAGGTGTTTGTTGAGGCCCTGCCCCAAAGGCTTCTTCTCATTTAGCTTTTTGCTGGCCGTGAAGGGCTGTGTTGTGGTCGTTTCTGGATGCAGGTCTACCATCTGGCCTAGATACAGACCAGATTCCGTTATCTATGTTAACCTTGAGATAAGGATGAGGCAAACAGACTAATGTAAGTGTAGATGCCATTCAGCTTATAATGTAACAAGTGCATTGGGAGTTTAGGCAGAGTGTTTCCGCTTCTGGTTGCCAGTTCCCTCTATCATTCACATACACATTCTGTAGAGATTTATGTCTCTCTCTTACACACACACACATGCAGAGCTTATTTAAGCATGAGTGTTGCATGAGTGCTGTCTGTTTGTTTATATGTGTTGAGTGACAGGACTAAAACAGAGCTCTCAGCAACTTGAACGCGTTTACCTGCCTTGTGTAAGACATCAGAGCAAACAGCCTGAGTGTCACTGAGAGCACATCTGAACACACCAAAGGAGCACCGAGCACTCTGTAGACTGAGACCAACTGCTCTGCATGCGACTCACAGGCTGCTCTGTTTTTGCTCAGGAGACTTTTCAGTTACTCAGTCAATTGTTGACATACAGTACGAATAACAGAGCTAATGTGGGTCAACTCATTTGTTCTTGGGAGCGTTGAATGAGAAATGCTGGACTGATTTATCTGCATAGATTTTTCTGTATGTTATATACAGCTACTGTTGTTGCTGCTGTACCATTGCTGATGGAGTAAAAAAGAAGCATTTTGAACTGTATAATATGTAGCATTAAATTTGTGGTAATATCAATCAATCAATCACTTTTATTTATAAAGCGCTTTTAACTATACAGATTGTAGCAAAGGACTGAACATTATCATATAGGAGAATAGAGTGACGGTAATGTATAATGATGAGATTAAACTATTTATTTATTAAATGCTAGAGACGATAATCACCAGTGATCTGTCCACAAGGCTTATCTTGGTGTTCTGGTCTCCGATGAAAATCATCTCTTTGTGCTGATACACCATCTGATCTGGATACGGACTGAGCAACAGAATAAGAGAGAGTAAGGCCAATATTAGTGTAGATGCCATTCTTTTTACGATACATACGTAACGAGTACATCATGTGTTAAAGGGAGTGATCCCGGTTTCAGCTGATCTAATTAATGCAGCCTAACAATCCTTTTGACGGATTTGATGAATAAATGCGTATTAGTGTGTTAAGTGTAAGCCAGAGTAAAGAGATGTGTCTTTAATCTAGATTTAAACTGACAAGAATGTGCCTGCCTCCCGAACTGTATTAGGTGAATTGTTCCAGAGTTTGGGGGCTAAATAGGAAAAGTAGATTTTGATATTCTAGGTATTATCAAATGGCCAGAGTTTTGAGAACGCAGCAGACGTGGAGCACTATAATGTGATAAGACCTCACTCAAGTACTGAGGAGCTAAGCCATTTCAGGGCTTTATAAGTAATTAACAAGGTTTTAAATTTTATACAATGTTTGATAGGGAGCCAGTGCAGTGTTGACAGAACTGGGCTAATATGCTAATAGGAATATAATTGTGAGGATACTACCTTTTCTAGTATCTTTGACAGAAAAGGGAGATTTGAGATTGGTCTGTAATTA
>JAUCMS010000011.1:9880-41298 GCA_032357445.1 Enteromius radiatus | reverse complement strand
TAATGTTCAGTGCTTTGCTACAATCTGTATTGTTAAAAGCGCTATATAAATAAAAGTGACTTGACTTGACTTGACTATTAATACTTCTAAAATAAATTTAGTTTGTAAAATTAATTAGTGGATGACTGTTGAGTGCCTTTCAAAAACATTCATTCATGTGCACTGCTAACAATGAAATGTGATTTTAAATAAACAGCCAATTTTGTTAAATACCATATTTTTGATTATGTATCACTAATATTTTTATTAAATAGGGATGTCTCTTGATTTATTCAAAGTGAGGCCAAAAGGCACCAAATTGTTGGAAGGACATTTAAAGAGCCTACATGGAGTTCATTTGAAATCATAAACATTATAGCACTGCTTCTGGCTGTGTGCCCTAGTTGAGCACTCTGTCTCTCAGTTGAGGAAATACATTTGATGTGATGTCTCATCTCTTTGCTGTCATTGTTTTAGTGCTTTATCCTTGACTGCTTTGATCAGCTTTAAATTCAGCATTCTCTTTCGCTCCCTTTCTTTTCCTTGTTGTGAGAAAATTTAAACAGCTCTTGTCCCAGCAGTCACTCCCTTCAAAGACTGCCTTTATTATATATTCTTAAGGCAGTTTTATTCAGCTCAGAGAGAGCATTGCTATATGTAGAAAAACAGGTCAAATTGCCAAATGAAATCAGTGGAAATATGGGATGATTATAATTACTACAGTTCTTAGATTTTGGGAGATAGACTAAATAATTTGGAAGCATTTTTTGTGTGTGGCCAGCCATGACAGCAAGACAAGTTTTGGTTTAGAAGCTGTGTTAGTTTTCTTTAATAATCATTAAGCTCTCCTCCCTGTGGACCGGAGACCATCTGTCCATTGGGAAAACTGTTAACAGCAATTTGCCTGCCACTGTTGACATAAGAATAATCTTTTTCTCTCTTGTCGAGAGTAGAAAAGCAGTTTGTCTGATGCATGAATCATATGAAATGAATGAAAAAATAAGGAGCGGCATGTGCACAATGATAAAAAGTGTTAATAAGCAATACATTGTGAGAGAAAAAAAACTCACAGTGGTGAGCAAAGACCAAAAACTTACCAGTATAAATAAAAAAAACAGAAAACTTTTAAAATAATATTCCCACACACTTTTTTGAAAAAAGGGGGAGGATGTGACCTTAAAATTAAAGAATGATGTAGACATAACACCAGCAGAGCTCACTCATACTTTATTAAAGTGACAGGTCATCCTTATTTATTCAACTTCAGGTTGTTCCAAATCTTTATGAGTTTCTGTAGAGTTGAACTCTGTTTTGTCAAACTGTGCTTTATTATAAATTCAACACAGTCAACCAGACCTATCCATTAGCTAATGCATTTTTATGCAGTCACATAAGAACATAAAAATAAATAATTAAATAAACTTGTGTTTTATTTTACATGTTGTGTCATTATGGCAGTGTCCATATTTCACAACTAAGAACTAACAAGGAAGTTTGGAGTTCTCAAAATCGCAGTATTATTGCACAATGACCCTTACGTGCCAGAATAGCAGGGATTTTTTTTTTCTCTTAATTCACGACCACTTCAAGTGGTTTCAGATGTGTGCTGTCACATTTGGTTAGGTTTTGTTTTTGTTTTGATTCATGTCTTTTATTATGTCATGTCTTTTAGTTTGAAATTTATGTTCATAGTCCAGTCTTGTTCATGGTTTCCTGTCCATCAAGTTTCCTTTTCCTTTCTTGATTGTGCTCAGGTGTTCCTTGTTTGTGTCATTAGTTCTGTTGTATGTGCATAGCTTACATGTTTCCTTTTGTCTGGTGTCTAGATTTGGCTTTAATGTAACCTTCTTCTTTGGTGAGTGTCTTGTTTTTGTATTTGTTAAGTTAAAGTAAAGTTTAGTTTGTGTGTAGACTTGTGTTTTGGGGTTTTTTTTTGTATATCTTTTAAAAGTAAAGTAAAATGAAATAAAATAAAGCACTTGAATTCTCAACTTTGACTCACCACAAAGTGGATTGTGTCCAAACTGGTTAAGCTGGTATGGTTGGAGATAAACTAGCTTGACTTGTGTAGGAATGATGGGTGAGCAGCTAAAGTCAGCACAAATGTGTGAAACTTTATTTTGTATCGGTTACAAGTAATAACTTTAAGTGGTCTTTTAAATGGTTAGTCCACCTAAAAATACATCCTGTGATCATTTACTCCCCAGATGTATATGACTTCCTTTTTTGAGAAGAACACAGAGATTTTTAGGACAAAAAAAAGTCCAAATGAATAGGTTCCAAAAAGCACATATTATAATTATGATGTAGACCATATAATGCCAGCCAATGAACTGATGTATTTTGAAGCAAAACAAGAATTGTCATTTTGGGTAAACTTAACCTTTAAGTTTATCACCAGCAGTGATTCTTAGAGTATTTTGTCAATCCTCAGAACCTCCAGGGATGAAATTCATCACTCAATCTGGTTAGTTTTAAGAAATCAAAAGCTCCATTCCCTTCTCAGTAACCATTTTGAACAGGGTTTAAAAAAATATTTGCATTTACTTGTATCTGGATTTTAAAGAGGATTCAAACCTCTCTTTAGTTAGTGTCTTAGTCCACATTACATTCACACTGTTATTTTCAGGTAGAAAATCAAGACAGAAATGTGAACACTGCATCATAAGCTTCACGTGTGTAAATAAAAATGTTGCTTGGCTTCACTCAGAAACATGTTTTAGTGCAACAAACTGTATACTTCTAGAATTACACCTCATTATTATGAGTTCATTGTGAAACTTGTGCGGGTCACCACAGTCAAAGAAACTAATGGGAAACACGAACCTGAACTAGAGCTTGGTTTTTTTTCATGATGAACTGATATGACGAGTGTGTATTATATGTAACCTTTCTTTTCTCTGCACCCACAGGCTCTGAGCTCTTTTGAGTGGTGCCATGACCAGTCCGGGTGGTGGCCATGCAGACACGCTAAGCCCCTCATCATCGTCCTCTTCTCGGTCCTCAGCAGCCCGTAAGCTGCAGGTGCAGCGCTCGCTCTCCCGGGATACCATCACCATACACTTTTCTGCCAAAGGAAATGAGGAAGAGGAGGAGGAAGAGGAGCTCTACAGGCTAGCTGTTTCCCCTTCTGGCCTTGAACCTGAAGATCAGACCGTAGTCACAGCTCAGGAGGCCAGCGAGGAGCTTCTCTCTGAAGGACTGGAAGCGGATATGGTCACAGGACTGTCATCCCAGACGCACAGTTCTGCCCTGGCTATACAGCACCCCTCTATCAGCTTAGGTGGCACGTCTACTTCTAGCCTTGCTAGCTTCTCGTGGCCCTCTGAACAGAGGTCGACTGCACCGATACCTTCCACTCATTCAGCTTCCTCCAGCTCATCCCCTGCCAAGGCCTCTGGCCTTCCCTCAAAGCCCTTCCTCAGCCTAGTCAAGTCCCTTTCCACTGAGGTGGAATCTCGCGAGGTTGCTCCCCAGCCGATAAGGCACCGGCATTTGATGAAGACACTGGTTAAATCTTTGTCTACAGACACCGCTCGATCTGAGCAGGATGCTTCATCGACTCACCGCCCCACAGATTCCCGGCTCAATCTGCACCTCTTCAAGCCTTTCACCCAGTCTCGTGCTCCTGCCGCCAGTGGAGACTCAAAAACTGCTCCCTCATCCCCCCTTACCTCACCCGATAGCCGCTCCTTCTTTAAAGTCCAGGAGGTTGAGGCACGTATTGAAGACACAAAGCGGCGTCTGTCGGAGGTCATGTGTGAGCCCCTTCAGCTGCTCAGCAAAATAATTGGTGAGGAACCTGGTGCAAACACTTCCACATCCACAACTGCAGGAGTCTCTTACCGGTCCAGAAACCTTTCCTCTAGCGCCTCTGAGCTATCCAACCTGTCTGCTCTTAATGGCCACTCAGAAAGCAACAATAACTACTGCATTAAGGAAGAGGAAGACCTGGAGGGCGAAAGTCCTCTTGAGGGGCCAACTGTTGAGCTGCCTTTGCACAAGTCACCTTCTCTGGGCTTGGACAGGTGTTTTATGTCAACACTTGCTCGTCAAGAAGATGAAGAGTTTTGCGAGCTCTACACCGAAGACTTTGAGCATTGCACTGACACAGAGTTGGATGGAGAAGAGCCTCGTTCATCCCAGGTTCGAAGAGGGAGCACAGGGGGATGCAGCGAGGAACCAACTGAAGGAGGAGAAGAGGAGGAGGAAGAAGATGAGCCTCCTGGAGTTCCCCACAATGCACTGATTCTTCTTATATCTATAGTTTATGGTTGTTTTGTGTTGCCACTTCCTACATATGTGTGTTGGGTGTTGATTGGAGTGGTGGCAGGATTCATGCTAGCAATTCTGGTGGTGTGGTTGTCAGCAAGAGGCAGATCTTCATATGGCCGTCATGGCAGCTGGACCAGAAGAGAGAAATGGAACAGGGTTCCTCTGGATATCAAAGAACCAACCATCTACAAGGTAGGTTCCACGCTGTTGTCGAATGCAGTTCTTGTGTAGTAGTTAAGGGTAGAGTTTTGAAGAACTAGAAGTTAAAACAAAATTTTGTTTATGCATTTCATAATCCTTTTATGGATATAAGTGATCATAACGGTTAGATTTAGATGCGTTCCTTTTTTATAATGTCACTATTGCCTCAGTTCTACAAATGCTAATGGCGCTTTTCCACTTCATGGTACAACTTGGCCATGAAGAACACTCAATTTTCAGTTAAAGCCCTTTTATTATTAAATTTACTACATTGTAATCATTCGCGAACATATAATTTGTACATAACAAACACAGAAAAATAGATACAAGGAAGCAACCAGCCATACACTAGCGGATTAATCTCATGCTCATGAGATTGCGCTAGCGTATCTGTCAGTGCCCTGCACAGGCGTAGACAGTGAATGGTCTAGCTTATCACATTATGGATGAGAAAACAAACAGACTAACTTCTGGCAAAACTGAAATGCTTCTTTTTGTAAAGAAGAACTTTCATGCAAAGCCAGAAGTAAATGTCAGTTCTGTACAGGATAATTTATTGTACAATACATAGCTGTGTAGCATCTTTGTTTAACTCATTGCACTAAACATTATTCTATTTAACATTTTGGTATAATTTGTTTATAGCACCCTTTGGTTTTATTTAATTTCACTGGTAAAGACCTCTTTTCTTTACACCAAATTTTAAAACAAATGCTGATTAAGTAAGATCTTTGTTTGGATTGAATGTGTTGATTGTGTTGTTTGGATTGTAACTATGCAGTTGGTGCCTTTAATTTTACATGGTTATAGTTGATGTTTTAATTTAAGTTTTAGGTAGTTTCAACCCAATTTTAAAACACAAGCTATGATCTATAAAAGTTTTGAACGTATTTACATTACTGCACAGTTGCTGCCATTAATCTCAGATGGTTACGGTTATTGTTTTCATCCTGTTAAATGCAAAATAAACATCTTTTAGGTATACTTTTATTCATTCTTGTTTGTTGCTTAAAAAAAAAAAATTGGAAATCGGTACTGGGCAGTTTGATGGTAAAAGATTGGAATCAGCCATGAAAAATCACTACTATAAACACAACACTAAACACAAAACAAAATCTTTTTCATTCTATGTCGTCCCATCAAACTCTCACTGGATCTGCTTTTCAGCTATCAGTGAGAGGAATGTCTGTACTTCCTCAACAGATATTGTTTGATTGTTTAAAACAAAAGTTGCATCAGATCCTTCGCTTTGACCCAGATCATGTATTGGCATCAAATATCAGTCTTCATAAGAGTCTACTGAAGGTCCCTAGTGATAACAACCAACATGTCTGCTGAATTGTATGCTTGGGCCTCTGTTTTACTTTTATGTTAAAATATTAAAAACAAAAAATACATTGACATGTTCAGCAATCTGTCTAAACTTGGGACATATCCATATTTAGCCAACTGTCTGTATATATTTTAACAATCTAGTCATGGATGTGATAATAGGTGTAGATATGTGTCGTCAAAGGCAAAGCAAGTAAATTCAATATTGTGACCTTGAAGTTTTGTAAGAGGTTTGCAAGCTAAAGCATCTGGGCCTGTATTCACAAATAATTTAATCTTACTACTAATTCTCCTAAATGGCAGTAAAAGTTTTCAGCCAAAAGTTTTCACTTAAAACGTATTCTCAAAGCTGCTAAAAGACAAACGTTTACTAAGGAACTGGGAGAAATCTTAAGCTAAGAGTAAGGGCTTAAGTATGCACACAGTGATTGGCTGATAGTCTCTGTTAGAGATTTATTTATAGAAATATTGTAGAACACAATATTATGTTGCCATAAATAAAGGTATAATTGCCAGATTCACATAAATATTTTAAAATGCAGGCTGTGTCTCCAATTAAACAAGTACATGTTAAGCTAATTGTCTGCTGCTTCCATGTGTTTCTCAAAAACTGCATATACGTAAACATCCTTTTTATTAACAGTAGATGGCTGTAGTAAGACATGAACAAGTAAAAGAAAACAAAACTGGATGCAAGAAGAGCTGTTACTTCTCTCCCAGCTGCTTGGTGAAAACAAGGTTAGAAACAAAGTGAAATTTGGAGTTAGAATAAGCTAAGGACCAGCATACAGTAAACCAACTTAAACCAGCATCCCAGCTTCGAAACCAACCTAACCAGCATATATGAAGTTTATATTTTTAGGATAGTTTGTGGTTTGGTCTTTAGTGACTTACAAGTTCTCTTCACTACTTCTAACCTAGCTAATTTTAGTGCTAAAAAGCTTCATGAATTACTCTTAAAGCAAAAATGTACGAGTCCTATATTTAGGACTGACACACCCTTTATTTTAAAGATATTTTTTAAAGACTTTTTCTTGCCTAAATCGCCAAGTTTGAGCTACTTTTAGCCTTACAATGTTATGTAAATACAGGCCCTGATCGCTAATCTAGTGTCTCAGCATTGACCCTGATGTAGCTTCTCTGCAAAAGTCTGTTGTTATTAACACTTACTTCATTTTGCTAAGCTTAGCTGTTGGTGTTGGGTAGACTGCATACTAGGATGAAGAGTGTTAACCAGAGTCCTGAAAGCAGGCTGTTCAAATGCTAGGAATGGCTGAAAGCCTCCACATCTAGAGTGGCCTCGTTTGGCTTCTACTGATAATGTAATGATCTGGTCAGAATCAGTTCTGTATTTCTTGCTTAAAAAGGAAGATGGTCACATGATAATCACTAGGTCATGGTGAATGTTGCTGATGTCACCTTTCACTGCAGGACAAGAGAGCGCTTATGAGAAGTTAACAGCATAAATTAGGGTGTCTCCAGAAATGTGACACCATCAACCTTTCAATAATACTGTTTCTGGTTCCAAGCCTCCACTGCATTTCAAGCAAGAATATTGTCTCAACAGCCATTTATGAGCAGATTATAGCATAAAAGCTTTCATAAACTCACTGTGTACACTACCGTCTTCAGGCTCACATTCTCCCAGAAATCAATATTTTCATGATTTTAGTAAAGATGGATTCTTGTCTGGCCATATGAGACTTCAGTTTGGATATAAAGGCTAAAATCGTGAATTTTTTTATTTTTTGTTTAATAGTACTACAGCACACTCTGTGAGTTTATTATTGATTATAGTTTGCTTGTTTGGACACAGTGATGTCATGTCCGGTTGAACTACTTAATAGCAGCCAGGAATGCTCGTTATTATCATCATCACCACTTAGTTTGTTGGTCTGTGTTGACATAGCCATTTATCTAAACTCAGTTGAAGCAAAGATGCGCCAAAGATGCATTTTTGTTTGTTTTTTGTAAAGCTGTTATCCTTATAATTAGCTAGGTCCTTGAAGTAATATCTTATCAATGAAAATTTTAGAACATTCTGGGATGTTTTTAATAAAAGTATCGCAATTTAATTATACTGGAGAATTTACTGGGGAAGCAAAAGCCAATTAAAACATAAAAAAGCGTATGCTGCAGTAATAAACACAGCACCTGAAATTCAGTCAAAATATTTGTAAGTTTTTAGTGAGAATCGATTTAAATAACAGCTTGAGCACAAACAAATAAGTGAAAATTAAATTCTTTTAATTTGCACCAGTGGTGGTATTTAGTTTTATATCCATTTAAGCAGACGGATTGAGTGAAATAGAGAAATTTTGGGGTGTGTTGTCGTTTTGCCCGAGCTGAGTAATATTATCAGGCCTACCTTTTTTATCTGACTGCCCATCCTTCAGCCAACAAAGGCAGTACAGTCCTTCCTTATACTTGTTTACTCAGCAGTGATGTCATTTAATTTAATTTTGGCTTTGTGTGTATGTTTTTTGTTGTCGTTTTAGCCATTTCTTGCTTTTATTTAGATTTTCTCAGTAATGTTAAAAGCAATTATTAGTTTCTCAGTAGTTAGGACCTGTATTATGATGTGGCATAATGGTTTAAAGGTGGCTTGTAAACCCAACAGTGTAGATTGTGCTTGCTCCTTTATTTGTTGCATTTTAAAGTTTCTGTGCTTATGTTCCCAGGGTTGGATGAATGAGATCCACAGCTATGACCCTGAGACATATCACGCCACACTTACTCACTCTGTGTATGTGCGTCTGGAGGGCTCTGTCCTGCGACTGTCCAAACCTAATCGCAATATTCCCCGCCGGGCAACCTTCAACGAGCTCAAACCTGACGTCACCTATGTTAGTCAGAAAATCTATGATCTCACCAACAGTAAGGTGGGTGGTAGACACAACCTGTTTTGTTGTTTTGAATTTTTGCAATTAATTTACCCCACAACACTTAATGTACAAAACATTGTTTTGTAGAAAATAAATTTTTTTGTTAATGTAAATTAGGGTTTAAAAATGTCTCTTTGACTCGAATTCCAGAATGTTTCTTTAATTGGATTATTGAATGTAACAGAATTTTAGTATTTCAAATGTTATTGACAAGCAGGGCACCATGGTAATATTTTCATGATTAATTGTACATTGAACCTTTTTTTTCTTGCATTTACTTTAAGCGTATGTGATACAGCATCTCATTTACACAGAACACAGTGTGATATTTGAATGTTTTTTTTAAATTGATGTTTTGCAAAGCTTTTTAGAAACAAAATGTATTAAATACGTACTATATGAACATTTGAGTTCTTGCATTACAGATCTACCTGATGCCTCATAGCCTGGCCAGGAAAAGGGTGTGGAATAAGAAGTATCCCATCTGCATTGAGCTGGCCAAGCAGGATGACTTTCTGGCCAAAGTGCAGGGAGATAAGTCTGACATGGTGGAGGAGAAGACCCCTGCCGCAGGAGACAGGCCTGAGGCTGTGGGCACTAGTGAGGAACCTAAGAGAATGCATGCAGAACCTGTGCTGTACCTGTTTGGCAGAACTGGAAGAGACAAAGAAGAATGGTTCAGAAGGATGCTACTTGCGTCAAAGCTGAAATCCGAAGCCAAGAAGCCCTCCGGACTGCCTACAAGTAAAAAAAAAATCAAATCATTAGTATTTTCCTTACTAAAAAAAAAAAAGTATATTTGCAATGATGGCTCAATAGATACTTTTCTACTTCTGAGAACCTGTGAAGTCACCATAGAGTAGTCATTGTGAATGGAAACTGCAAAAAAAACAAAAAAAATATTTTTGAATTCCGATTTGCTTCAGTAGCATAAGAGAAAGTTTACTTTCCATAATCATATTAAAGAGATTTATTTGCAGTGGTCAGGAGGAAGGTCTTTAATTTGCCATCAATCTTCCATCTTTTGCATTAAAATCACACCGTAACTAGTATAGAGTTCAACAGAAAATCTTCTTTTTTGTAGTCATTGAATGTACTACACTTTTGCTCATATTCTTGTTTTTTATTATTTATGTAATCTAGTAGTAGTATCTCTCTCGGCAGGCTGTATGTCTCATAGCCGCAGCAGCAGTCGTGGCAGTCTGGATGAATTGCTCCAGTCTCATCCCAGACAAAAAGACATTGATGCCAGTGTCAAACAGAAAGTTCTGGAATACAACGTCTACATGGCCAAATATGTCAGCCAGTCTGCAGGCAGCCCAACCGCAAGTCCTGTTCAGAGTGCTGGGAGTAGCCCGGGAATCGTGAAAAAGGTACTTAATATTCACATATTCCGCTTTCCTAAAAGCAGTAACCGTTCATATAAAAACCAAAGCTAAACCAACCCTGCCTATCAAATACTGAGACATGTCCATGCAGAATTCGGCTTTGTTTATATCCACATATTTTTATGTGAATTATTGCATTAAAAATGCTGGATGGAAATGCCAATTTAAGTATAAAGTTTTAAAAAGTGCATAACTCATTGGAATTAAAAAATGTATCTGGACATTACCTTAGTGCCTTCAAATGAAGATCTATTTCCTCTTATCACATAGTTTCCTGCCAGTCGCGAACAGGAGTCTGAGTCCGAGTCTGAAGCCTGGGTCAATGCACTTTTAGGTCGCATTTTCTGGGACTTTCTTGGAGAGAAATATTGGGCGGATGTGGTGTCAAAAAAGATCCAGAAAAAGCTGAGTAAGATCAGGGTGAGTACAAATAGGTTTACATCTCACACCAGATTGTCCGACTGCGTATCTGTCTAAAATGGTAACTTGATTATTACAGTTGCCATACTTCATGAATGAACTGACCCTCACCGAGCTGGACATGGGAATATCCATTCCCAAGATCCTCAGCTCATCCAAACCATCTGTGGATCACAGAGGTAAGGCCTGCTATGTAATCCTTTAATAAATGAAAAATGATTAGCTCAAAATGGGGAAATATTTATAAATAATTGATTAAATAAAGATAAGTACTTGGTCTCAGCTATGCATAATTAATCAGCATGATTAGGGGCTCCAAACTATGGGCATAAACTACAAGCAATGACATGTGCATACAAACAAGACTTTTCCTAAACCAAACGCATAACCTACAGTATACCAAAGTACAGGTTAGAGAGTTTAGATTAATATAATATATTAATATAATTGCATACCTGTTTAATCCTATAATTTAGTGTGTTTCAATGTTCTCTGACATTATTTTGGTTCTTTAGATAGTTCCACAGACACTCTGGCACCTAGTTTGCTTGTTGGGTGTGGGATATTGCAGATTATGGAAGGAATAACTCATGACACGCCAATAAATTATTAGAAAATAAAGCACAATTCTGCACATCAAGACATTTTTAAGATTATGCATTTCTAAACATTTATATATTTTTTTTGTCCTTCAAATGTTCTTTTGTTTAGGACTAATTTCTATGATCTCATCCCAAGCCTTCATTTCTGATTTCAGAAGGTAATTTTGGAGCTAGTAGTGGAGGCTTGAGCCATTGATAATTCGATGAAGTAATCTATGTGGTTATTACATATAGCTGATTGATTATAGCTGTGTGAAAGTATGTATTAACTACCCAAGTCTATGCGTCTCTCAACAGCGCTTAATTTTTATGCTTTGTTAAGCACAGTTGAACATATATAAGCCTAAGTTCACAGAGTCCATCACAAAACTTAAATTCAGTCTGCGCCAATAGCCTAGTGGTTAGTACACCGACATATAGCACAACTGCACTCATGGTGACCCGAGTAAAATTCCCGTCTTAAGGTTCTTTGCAGATCCTGCCCCATTCTCTCTCCACCCAGTGCTTTCATGTCATTACTGTACAGTCCTCTTCCAATAAAGACTGAAAATGCCTATAAATATATTAAAAATATATTTTTGTTGTTCTTTTTTGTACATGGTAAATTTAAGTATGATAAAATACCATCCTTATATTCTTTAACTTGGTGCATAATACTGTATAACTTCAAGTGTGTGTATATATATATATAATACACAGTGCCTTAGAAGCCACTATAACATTCTAACACATGGATAGCAACATTACTGCTTATTCATTTGGCAGTCACTTTTGTGTAAAGTGCCTTGGATTGCATTCAGTGTACACATTTCATCAGTGTATGCCTTTCCTGGGAATCAAACCCATGACCTTGGTGTAGCACTTTTTATACTCTTTGAGCGGCAGTAATGCTATAATGCTTACAAAAATTTGACTAAGTGTGGTTCTTTCAGCAGTGTCATGAGATCTTGTTCATCTCTTTATTTTACTGCTGATTTAAAAAAGAAGCAGTCTGCATATACTCTAATCGTTTACTTCTGCAAAACCATTAGATGTGCCTTGTCCTCAGTCAAGCTATATCTGCAATATCTGCAGCACCCCTACAGTGAGTCTGTGTGATTTGGTAAATGACCAGACTCCTGCCAGCTAGTTAAACTTCTCGTTCGTCATCGAGGAAGCAGCCCGCTGAGCTCAGAGGATCAGTGGGCCTCTGAGCCAATCAGAGTGAAGCAAACTCAAGTACTGACCTTTCACTCACTCGGGAAGAAGTGTGCGTCATGACAGCGTGGCTTTTAAGATTGCCAGGGGTTCACTAGCAACTCCTGAATGAATTTAATCAGTGTACACACATGCTGGGTACAGAATTCCAGGCCACTTGATTTGATGTAGAGTTTTCAAATCAGAGAAATATGAGGGGGAAAAGTGCTTTGCACTGTTTCAGGTGGTAAGCAACTTGTGTGTCAGAATTGTAGAGAATCATAGCAAATGTTAAAGTTAGAGAATTATAATTAGCTGTCCAGTTTTATTAGTGGAGAACTGCAAATGACACACTTTTATTATGTAAATGAGCTTTGAGACATCCATTTGGAGGACATTACATTTTGGGAATACTGTGTAAACTGCTGTTTAAATTTCCATTCGTAGGCCTTTGGTTTGACTTGGAGATCTCATACAACGGTTCCTTTCTTATGACTCTTGAAACCAAGATGAACCTGACCAGATTGGGAAAGGAGGGAGAAGGACTTGGAGAACAGGGAAAAGAAGGGTAAGAGTGACATTTCGGAAGACGAAAGTTCCTCATTTCTTTTTCTACATATCTGGGCATCTGCCTTTTTTATATTTATTTGATGAGTTATTTATTCTGTCGGATGTAATTACCATTTACTCCTCTTTTTTACTGTTTCCTCTGGACTGATTCTGATTGTGAACTCTTAATGGTGAGTTGAATCAGGGCTTTTCTGAAATCTCTCGATGTATTGTACATTGCAGCTGCTTAGAATTTTGCTCCATGCATTAAAGCGACACTTCACCACTGAAACACCACCACGTCCCCCCGCATGTGCTTGCAAAGGTTCTGTTCCAAGCCCTTGATTGAGCGTTAAATTGCATTCTGGGATTGTGATCACAGTTTATACATGTGATTTATTCCTTTTGTGTGAAACCTGCAAACAGTATCTTAAAGTATTACAGCTCACGGGGGTTCAGAACAGACCTTTCATCTTTGTTTTGACTGTGTATCGGCTGTGAGTTTGTTGATTTTTAGTATAGGTGTGTTGCGGCTTTGCAAATTCCCCTGCATTCAGAAAACCAGTTATCAAAGAAATATGATGCCTAAGCCTTTGTTTATCTGTGTACATGGAACAGAACCAGACCACGCACTTACTTCCTGGCCGACAGTGATGAAGAGTCATCGAGTGCAGGGTCTTCTGATGAGGAAGATGCTGTGGAAGTGCCTGAAATTCCTGGAATGGAAGGGTGAGATTGGGGAAACTTTCCATTTACTTCAACATTTAATTTGGGATGTTTTTACCAGGTTAACAGCGTGGACACAGCATCTCTCTGTGGGTTAAGGACGGCCACACAACTGGAGGCACTCTGGCCTTTACAGTAACTCATAACTGTAATAACTTGTGGCCTTTTTTCTTCAGTTATGTTGGGGGGCACCGACCCAGCAAAATCATGCGCTTTGTGGACAAGATTGCCAAGTCTAAGTATTTCCAGAAAGCCACTGAGACTGAGTTCATTAAGAAAAAAATAGAGGAGGTGTCCAATACACCACTGCTCCTGACGGTGGAGGTTCAGGAGTGTCGAGGAACACTAGCTGTCAACATTCCACCACCCCCAACAGACAGGATATGGTATAAGCGCCTCTTTCAATATCCTCTTCACGTTATTACTGCACACAAGTAAAGTTTGATAGTATCTCTGGGCATCCTACAAGTTGCTATAGCATGCCATCTGCTGGTCATTATTCAGTACATGTCAAAATAGGTCATGTACAACTAAGATTGGATTTTAAAATGTAATTGCATGGTTTAAGCATATGAAATCAGATTGGTCTGTGTGTCATTGCAGTTTTTCTGACAATTAGGCACCCTGCAAAATATATAAATGTTTAGAGTAAAGACATGAATGTGGATGTTTCTTTTTATTTCAGGTATGGTTTCAGGAGTCCTCCTCATCTGGAACTGAAAGCTAGGCCTAAACTGGGTGAGAGAGAGGTTACTTTTGCTCATGTGACCGACTGGATAGAAAATAAACTCAATCAGGAGTTTCAGGTACGCTTATGTGAACACTAATATAGTATTTTCAATGGATTTCATTATAAATGCAAAAACAATTGCATTATAAGAACATGAATGCATTTTTGATCTTGTTATTTTATATATTTCAGGAGAATTTGGTTGTGACTGTATTACTTCTTTGCTGTTATTAGACGAGGCTTTTATTTTTGTCGTCTTACTTCATCTATTTGACCCTGTAACGCTTCCATTACACAGAAAATATTTGTAATGCCAAACATGGATGACGTCTGGCTGCCTATCATGCACTCTGCCATGGACACGCGTTCCAATGCCAATGCCTTGAAGAATGAAGAAAGCTTGGACCCTGAGGAGCCCCTTGAGGACATGTGAAGATTAGCTGTATCAAACAAAAGATAAACACTTCAGTCCCACGAGGGCAGGACTATACCTGAGTTGACAATTACAGGTGCCATATTGCCCATTGAACAGAGCTGTGAAAAATCTGAACACATCAATAACTAAAAGAGAGGACAATATTGCTCGCTTGCTTGCTTTTGATTTGTTTGGGACAGTATGAATGCACATGCTGCTGGCTCTCAAAGAGGATAAAGAGGTTTTGGTGACATACTAAAATGCATACAGGTCAACATCTGTGAAGAAGCAGTATAGGACACAGAAGACTAGATAAAGTGCATACACTACCTCTGCTGTTTGATGCATGCTGACTTACCAAACGTCCAAGTGTCACATGACTGAACCTAAAATCGAACATCTGGTCGGCAGATGTGAATTACAACCCGAGGGCTTTCACTGGAATTTTGGTATGACAGTGTGCTTGCAAACCACCTGGAGGGTTCTATATTTGGGGCTGTGCATCCTTGGGATGTACAGAACGTGCTACAAACACCAGTAATGGATAAATCTGGTCATTTTCACACAAACTCTAAGCCAAAAGGGGGCATTTCTGAGATTTGCACCCATTTATGATTTTCTCATGATTGTCATACGCTTTAAGCAGCAAATAATTTATTAGACACAACAGGCCACCATTATCCTCTTCCATTCACCGCTGCCTGAGCCCTCTGTGTGGCGCCTGATTATGCAATTAGATCAATTTCACTGTGCTCAAGAGGGACACCAGCCAATAACCTCTCATCCCTAAGCCATCCTTTCTCAAGCAGACTATTCTAGAGGATATGGTTCAAGAGCTTTCTATGTGAGATCTCTCCAATCATCGCCCCTCTGCAATGACCGTAGATCAGTGGTTCTCAAATGGTGAGTCGCAGGTCTATTCTGAGAGAATAGCAGGGATTAAGGTGCAAAATTAGGACAGCCCGATAAATAGGCCAATCTTTTAAAAGAGAGGTTAAAGACTTTTCATATTTTTGTATAGTTTTGAGTTTGTCATCTAATTAACCCGGCCTTGTTTTGCTACAAATTCATGTCACCGATCTGTTTGTAGAGCATCCTGAAAGGACAGATTGGCTGTGGGTTGTAATTTCTACTGGTTTTTAGGAAGGAGTTTTATGATTGTGCAAGTACACTAAGAACTGTGATTAACAGTACTTTCACATTTTTACATAAATTACACTAACATGTTAATTTTAAGCAATTGTTCTTCATAAATTGATTCATAATCTTCTTTTTTTTCTCTCTCTCTCTCTCTGGGCTTTTGAAAGGAATATTAAAACAAACTGAGAAAACAGACAGATGCTAATGGCCTGTCCTCGCCAAAACTGCACAAGGTGTATAAAATACAATCCGACTATATATGATCTATATATTTGCACCGACCGCACTGTTTCTTATTCAGCCTGTCTTGTAAATAACTTTTGTATATTGTTGGTTAGTTCATGGTTATATTAATATATTTCAGTGTTTGATTTTGAAGGGTGTTTTTATTTAATTTTGTGAATGAATAAATTTTTACTCTGTTGAGATGTCCAATCTAGAATCTGGGTCCTTAAGCAAAACCAGTTGAGAACCACTGGGCTACACCTCGCATTGCATTTCAGATCAAGGCTCAAAATAAGTGCTATTCTATTTCCAACGCAGATTAACTCATGTCTTGTGTACATGTGAAAAAGATTGTTGAATGTACAAAAAAAGTTCATATTTTTGTCTACCTTGTTTGGCATAGTTTGCCAAGTGTTGCTATTTTTTTTTGCTGTCAGGTAGACGGTTTTATTTACTGCATTTGCAGGCCATTGGTGTATTAAATCATGTAGGTAGTTTCTGTTCATTAAGTGGCAAGTGAACTTTGCCATCTAAAATATCATGAATGAGTTTTGACATTCATCCATTATCAGCTACTTAACAGGTATTTACAGGACTGATAAAGTGTTTTATATCCAACACCACAAATTCTGTATCTTAGCTGCTGCTGAGACTTAAAAGAACGTGAATTATGGTTTTCCCACATCCAATTTTGCGTTCAAGTCGAAGTATCAATACTACATGTACTCTGATTTTATCGTGTTTATGCTTCAATATTGCCATTCATATTGATCTTTTGTGTGCGCTCTGCCAATTGCGGTTTCTTTTGCGCAATATTTTGTTTGAATATTGTGTTCTGCCATATTGACATCATGATTGTGTGTGGAAATTGATAAACTGCTTTTGCAAAAATAGTTCTTGAGGCATTTTTTCAAAGCTGTTACTGAGTTGTTGTAAAAGAGCAACTCACAAAAGGCCCGTTATAAGAAGCTCTTGCTTGACCCATTGAGCCATGAAGGGGCTACACAGGTTCAAAGACAGTGCTTATATACAACATTGCAACTTTTACATTTATAGGCCCCTTGCTTAGTTCCACTATTACCTCCCCCCTCTTTAATGCCCCGTTATGTAGTAGAAAAATGGTAAAATAATGCATATACATAAAGTTGTCGACTGCTTTTAAAAGAGCAACTTGGGGGAAATCCAAGATGCTCCAGTTATAACAAGCTTTTGCTATTGCACTGTTGCTTGGCCCATCAAGCCATGAAGGGGCTCCACAGGTTCAAATACAGTGCTTGCATATATTTTAAAATAAAACACTGCAACAAATGACACGCACACAAGCAAAGAGGGTTTTTTTTTTTTTTATTGTTTACAAACAGAACGGTTTAATTTGGTTACACTCACAGTTATTTATAAACAGCCATTACACTGAACATACAAACCTCAGGCCCTTTCAGTTCACCTTCTCTCCCTGTTGCAAGAGAAAAATGACATTTTAAAGATTAATCCCAGCTTCAAAATCATATATTATTATATTAAGTTGATATTCAAATGTCTTGTCAGTGATTTTGACTTGACATCACTGATGTTCAGCAGTCTAACGCGGTAAACATCATTCAAGACCACACAAACAGAAAATGTATGAAAAGTCAGTAAAAGTCAGGCCTGGTCTTACCTAGAGTCACGGGCTAGAAAGCAAACAAGCCTAAAAGAGAGACAAAAACAAATATGCACTTATTATAATTTATCAAACATGACATTTATCAAACAATACTGAATGTAATTTTACGGTGAATAAGATAAGCCAGGCCGCAAACGTGCTCAGGGGCATACCACGTGCTCACATTTCTTAAGTACACGGTTACATAGGAAATATACAAAATGTACATTTACAATAACTTTCCAGTTCTTTTAAACTAATACGACAAAATGTCACATTTAATATTAAATGCATGTTTATTAGCATATACACTTACGTTACCTGAATTACCGACAACAAGAGTTCCCTTGTTCGTTAGAATTTAAAATGCACGAGTTTTTCCTAAATTTTATCACTCTTGGGTTTAACATTCTAAACCGCTGATAAAGGGGAAAAAGTAAAAGACTAATCTAGTAGCTTGGCCTAAACTGCTGCTCCAAACAGTGACTTGGCTCCCGCCGACGTACGAAATGAACTGGACTGAGCAACGCGGACTAGCCCTGAGAGAGATCTTTCTTCCTTCCTTTCTTTCTTGGTGGTCGGCAAACCAAATTAGTAGGTGCTCCCGCCATCTGCTGGATAGTAGTGTGGCGCACATGATGGTTGGAAAGCATAATACTAGGGTTTTTGATATAATGGAAATTAGTGGGGTATATATATATATATATATATATATATATATATATATATATATATAAAAGACAAATAAACTTTTACTGTTTATATCATATGCACCTAACTTTTATAGTTTCCTTATACACTATATCTGTACTTAAATTCAATTAAACAACTTTGTTTCTTTTAGATAAGCTACAAGTTCCTGTAATATTGTTGACTGATTTGGGCCATTTCCTAACAACACCTCAAGTGATAAATATTTGTCTTTCATATGCCACACAGTAGCCTATATTATAACATGTTCTATAGATAGGTCCACATTTGTCACATTTTCCTGTATCATGTTTTCCCATTCTGTTCAGATACTGATTTAAAAAACAATGTCCAATGCGCAATCTTACACTTCCTTGGATTTGATATAGATGTGTATCTACTATCCCACTCCTTTTGCCATTGCTTGCCGATTTCTTTCGCTATAAAACCTTTAACTTCTGTTTTGCTCATTTTTATATTTCTATCTATCTGATCATGTTTCAGAGTCTGTTTTGCAAGTTGGTCTGCTTCCTCATTTTTCTCAACTCCAATGTGACTCGGCACCCATGCAAAACTTAGAACAAGTCCATACTGTCTTATTATAAACTCTGCATTAGCCCTACTTTGTTTACCAAATCCTGCCTTACTGTTGATATTCCACTTACCAAACTGAGAGAATCAGTGCAAATAACAGCATTTAGTGGTTGCACATCCTCAATCCACTGCAATGCTAAGATTATAGCTATCTCTGTAGCAAATACAGACAGTCTAAAACTCCAATTGTTAACCCATTTTTCTACTTTATTAACTGCTTCCTGCATCTTTCCACATACTCAACATTTCAGTTACCTTTTCCACAAGGCACCATCATCTGCATATAAAAATTGACCAATTCCTTGTCCTACCATTAGAATATATCATTAGCATTATATTAAATAACACTGGGCTGCACACACTACCTTGTGGGGTTCCATTATCTATTAAACATGTCCTAGAATAACTTGTTCCTATCCTTACCGGTATTGTCCTATTAAACAAAAAATCCATCTTATCTAGTTTAATTAAAAGTCCCTCTTTCCAAAGGATATCGTAAGCCTTTTCCACATCAAAAAACACCCCTACTAACACCTCTTTATTTACAAAGTGCCTTTCTAATTTCAGATTCTAAACTTCTTTCTGTCAGTTTGAAACTGCAAGCAGTCTTATGTTTCAAAGCCCACAGTAAAATAACTGGAAGCACATTGTTAAATTTTATTTATGCAAAAGAAAGAGATTGATTTTCTTGGCAATAATATTTACTGTAGCCAAATTTTATATACACAAATGTATAATTTTTGTGTTGTAATTTGCTTTTGATATCATTTTAATTTTATTATTCTATTTTTTATTGCTGTTGTGTTTATTGTATGCTGCTTGGATTTATTGTTTATGCGTTCAGAAATAGAAATATTACAATGCCAAATAACAACAAACAAATAAATTCACATTTCCGTCCTAAAAAAGAAGTGACGTATTTCATAGCCCCGCCTCCGGCGTGTTGTGCGCATGCGCAGATGCAATAGAGGAAGAGAACTGATGAACGCGTTGAATCCGTCTGTTTAGTAGTACTCAGTACAATGAGACCGTAAAGCACCCTTGAGCGTACATATCTACCTTGTATTCACAGGTCCGCGTGTTTATATGTGTGTATGATGGCGTGGGGAGTGTGCAGCAGGGCTCTGGTGTGGATTATAACTGCGATCATATGCTGGAGTCACAGCAGCTTGATGGTGAGTTACTGATCGATTACCCTGCTTCTTATCTCTGGTCATTATAAAGCAGGTTACCACATTTATCATTGAGTCATATGAGCCTAATGACGAGACGAAACACTGCCTATCGATTATTGTCCTCCTGATCTCTAATTTTGACCTGTGGCCCTGTATCATCTTTTTTATTGTTGGTCTACTCTAGCCATTAAATAGGTATGCGACTGATCTGTGTTGGCCTGCTATCTGATGTAATCTGTGTATGAGTGTATGGATAATAAACACTTTTCAGAAATGCACAAAGGTGTATTGCACAGGATGCTGTATACAGCCTACAGAAACAAGCTGTGCTGTTATTTACGATGCTTAAGATCTGGTCTGTGTATGACCAATAGTGTCAATAGTTGTGTCTCGATTGTCCTGTTAAATGTGGGTTCTATCCTATAATTTGCAGTGCTTTTCTGTATTCTACTGTAGAGTAGTGTCATTTTGTTTGGTCAATTAACCAGAGTAACTTTGTCTACAGTGTCAAGAACAGGATTAGATCTCGCTCAGGATAAGCCTTTCCAGAACATACTTATTAAAATGTATTAAATATCACACTAGAGTAACAGCAGTTGGTTTTTGAAGTTTTGCCATTGCACATTTGATCAAGATACTCCAGGAGTACAGAATACAAATATATATCTTCTTATCAGTTAAAATTCATATCTACTTGCATATCCCATTAGTAAGAAACAAACCATAAAGAATTTTATAACACGTTTTCCTCCTTATAGATTTTAGTCAGGGTAGTGCTACATGAATTTTAACAGTAAATGAAAATGAGGCTGTGTGAAATAAATGCACTTTGATTCAGCTGATAAAATGTGTTTCCAAAAATGACGTGATGTAGGATCTCTTGCAGCCTTGTATTAATCTGCATTAATTGAATGTGGCATGCACCTTGAATGAAGTGTGTTGACTTATTAATGCTCCATATTAGTCTTATATCTGTCTGGACTTGTAACACACAGGACGTGAGTGACTCATGATTGCAGTAGACCTCTGGCAGAGAGCACATGGCCGCTGGCCGCTGGTCGCTGCCATACTTGTGCAGTGCATTTAGAGGGCTATGTTCATCTCTTATCACAGGTGTATGTGAGCAACTTGTTTGGCAAAAGCAATAGTAGGTCATAGCAGCGGGAACCCAGTGTTATTGACATAAAGATGCTCATATCGCAATTGTCTATTAAAGTAGTTTCTCATATTTCCCTTTTCTGGTGTGCTAGAGGAGAATTAGGATGTGGAAGTCTAAGATAGGGTGGACCCGCTAATCAAATACTTTATAAAGCTTTCACCATACATCTATGGAAAAAATAGCATAAGGGGAACTGAATTTAATAAGACTTCAAGTCTTTGCTGGAAATGTCTTGCACTACACTAGCTAGAGTAGTATTATGCAACAGGGTGATGCAATGTCTACCTTATTTTTTAAGCTTTATAACAGCTGCTTGTTTTTGAGCACTTTACTATTCATTAAATAAATGAGTGCCTGTAGTTTAATTTGCTCATGCCTTAACTTTAGATTAGATTTTAAGATGTCTTCATAATTGAGTCATCTTTGTCAAAAATAAACCAATTATTATTTTTTAAGTTATTGCAAAGTTTGCATTTTTTTTATAGTAGCCTAAATATTTAATTATAGAAAATGAGTATTCAAGTCAATGTTTGTTCCAAAATGCATTGTATTTATTATTATGATTTTTAAATATATTTTTTATTAATTTTTTTAATAATGAGGATGAAAAATTAGCATGTCATTAAGCCATATGTCCCTAACGGCATTACACAAATGTCAGAAAAAAGCAAATTGTACTCTGTTGACCTCTTTTTATTGGGATGTGTGTTCATATGGAGCACAACATGCCGTAAATCAATCATGTAGGCCCCTTTAGCATTTGCAGTGTGTTGATACGAGCATGGTGAGAGTGCTGCGGCTGTGGTTCCAGCAGATGTTCTGGATGTTTTCTGTTCTCTCCTGAAACCAAGAGCATGCTGCTGCGTTTCGACGGGGATAGGGTCCGTATGAGGCCGTGTGAGATCTCACAGGTGTTTAATGTTTGCAGTGACTCAGTGACGCTAACTGTCAGATTAAAACCTGCCAAAACAAAACAGTTAATTACTTTAGCGTGTGATCCAGAAGAATATGTATTGTGTCTTTATTTAAGTCTCTTTGTTGAATGACCCAAAACTAGAGTCATACTAGTTTCTCTAGGTGAGCAGGGTTGGGTGTTTCTGAGAAAAGCACTGTGAATTAATGTAGCTGAACAGCAGTCTGTCTAGAGTTCAGGTTTAGATTTCAGACATGGTCTGGTGATTTTTATTCTGACCTGTGTGTAAAAAGAGCAGAATGAAAATGCAAAATCACTGTCTGGAATGAAAGTGGGTGGGGCTTATGGAAATCACAAAGCACAACTTTTTGTTTCTGACACCCGCTTTGTACAGAGAAGATAGAAAGTCAAATTGTTGTTAAATATTTTCAGTATTTGCCTCTTACCCTTTTTTTTTTCTTTTTTTTTGTCTGGGCTCTTTTTATATTTATCTTTTTATAGGGCTGCACAATAAATCTATTTTCAAAACGCAATTACAATTATGGATGCCACAAGTTTATATATATATATATATATATATATATAAAATGTTGTGACAACCACATGCATATGTCTGTGTTAGCTTGAACAAATTGCCTGACTCATATTGCACCAGTTCTGGGTTGGTCAGCTAACGAATTTGGCAAAATTAAATTCTCCACCTTGTGCCGGTCACGACTCTGTGAGTGTTAATGCCTCCAGTTAGTCAGATTTTGATGTTCTTTCTGTGTTTTTTTGCAGTGTCCACGCTGCAGGTGGTATATATTAATAAGTTTCATTAGCCGTTTTTAGTACTTACTTCAGCAGAATTATATGTTTTAACCACATAACCACATAGTGTTTATTTTTGGTTTCAAACACAAGTAGTTGTCAACCAATATATTTCCAGGCTTATAATTACCATATGATATTTGACTTTTTGTTTTTCAATTATCAGCATTGGCCGACAGCTATTTCTCTTTGAGACAAAGACCACTGGTTTAAAATATTGTTAGTGTTGTATCATTAGATCAGTGTACGGTTACATCTGTTACTAGTAATAAAAGCACTATATAAACATTTGCATTTAAAATATTTTTATAGCAAGATATGAATAATTCTCTCATGGTTTGTTAACATTTTGTCTGAAAATCTTACATCAGTGCGTGAGCAAAATAGAGAGCATCTACCAAATAAGCTGTGTGTTTGCAGGGCTTTTGTGGCAGCAGTACGGTGTCTGTACCGGAGAGTCTCCTCTTTGTGTCTACACTGGACGGAAACCTTCACGCCGTCAGCAAGAGATCCGGAACAATCAAATGGACTTTAAAAGAAGGTACGTATATGTGCTTCTTCTTTAAAGAACAGCCTAACAGTGCAAACTGCAAAGAAAACAGTGGACGCCCAGTGAACCTGTGAAAGTGAATACCGGCAGCGCTATTGTTTGCTGGTCTGGTTCAGTGGTTCTCAACCTATTTAAGTTAAAGGCAGTCTATAAGATACTGTTTCAGGGAATTTTTCTGTAATTATGGCAAAGCTGCTTGTTTGCATACGTTTTAGATTGTCAGAAACGTGTGTGGCAATATAGTGAATTAAATAACTCTGATTCATTTTGTGATTTCATAAGCTTGTTTTTCAGTAAAAGCTTGAACAATTCTTCATAGTACTTAATACCCATAGAAGTACAGGAACAGACCTTGAGATTCAAACTGAAAAATGTCCAGCATTGTTTTGTTTAAATAAAAAATATATGTATTAAGGCCAGGATTAGATTGCCATAGTAAAATAAATATAGGTATTCTGGTTTAAGTTGCGATATTGTGTTTCCTGCTAGCTTTTTTTAATAGTCATAGTTTAAAACTTTAATGGATAGACACTTATTTGTATTATCCATGTCTGAAATGTATTTCCGTATCATGTTTTTCAAAAATAAATGATCAGAGAATATGGGAGATTTGTGTTTTAAAGCTAAACACACACTGAAACAATTTCTCTGCATTAGTGCAGTGCATATTTTTGGACTGATTGTTTGAATCCATTTGGTATCTAGATCCTTGAACCAGGGCCGAGGCCAAAAATGTTTAAGTGGTTTGGTCTTCATAAAACAAAGTTGATGGGCTAAGTGTAGTGTATGAAAATGTCATTTCAGATTGCCATCAATGGTACAAAATGGCAAATAAACAACACTGGCAGACAAAGAATAAAGTGCCTTTGTTCTGTCAAGTATAAAGACAATACAAACATTATATGAGGTTTTTAAACTAAAAACACTGAAAAAATATTTAGTTGCCTTTACATGTCCTCCTACAATATCATTTTCATAATAAATTTCAAAACTTTCACATATCGGAAAGTACAAGGACACCTCATAAAAGTAATTCCTATTAATCCGTTTAAATAAAGTCCCCTAAAGAGACACCATCGCTTCATTTGAATAGCCATTTTAGGATTTTGTTCATATGTAAACATTGATCATCTCATCCGATACATTCCGGCTTGTCACATGGGAACCAATCAGGTGTGTTTAACACATCAAGCAAACATGATAAAGCTTCTGCATTTAAAGCAAATAAGGCTTAAACTAAATGTTCATCAAATTAAGTGATTTTTTTCCCCTTCAGAAGACTTAGATTAAATAGATTGGATCATATGATCTCTTTTTGATGCAATACATTTTAATTGTGTTAACTTTTAATGAATGAGCAATTTTTATTTTATATTATTTAAAAAAAAAATAAAAATTCTGTTTTCTGAAAAAAATAGTTATCATTTTGATTATCATTACATCTAAATTACACAAAAACAGTATGTCATCAAGGCCAGGCACATCTGTTTACCTTATTTCCTAATAAGCTTTATCGTAGAACAACATAAATAAGGGATGGTTCCATTTAATGTATTTTAATGCATCCTCACCTTCTGCCACATTAACATGCATTGAATGAAATCTTCCATCGTTGACAAACTACCCACACACTGACTTTATTTTTTTTCAATATCCACATGATCACAGAAAGTTATATTTCATTTGTCTTCTGTGACTCTCAAAAACCTGATGTACAGGCTGAGCCAGTCATACACGCTGTAGCTACAGGACTGTGAGGGACGTTAGAGGCCGTTGCACAACACACCCACAGCAGCCTGAGCTGTGCAGTCTGACCTGATAGTCTGTGCTGACCTTGTGGTCAGGCTCTCACACAATTGTCATGGATAGTAAATCGAAATTGCGTAACTTAAATGGCTCTTATTTCCAGGACCAAGTTTATAAAGGCCGTTTTCTTAACACCAAACAATACATTTTAACATTGTTTTTACAGAGGGATTCACACAGAATTTACATAAACAAAATTCGCTCTCTAAAAACTTTTGACTCTGATATGTCAAAACAAACTAGAATTTTGAAACTGACATCATCCAGTGTTGAGATTTTAGTACTAGGAATATATCTTCAGACATAAATGATGGTGATCAGGCATGACACTCTTTCTAGTTATTATTTTGATAACTTTATTCTTGAACATGTAATAAAATGGAATTGTTGTTTAAATGATGGTGTAGTAGAGGTGGTAATGGGAGTAGTAAGAACTAAATAAATTCATATAATTAAAGTTTACATCCAAGTTTCATGCAAAACACTTTGTTTGCTTTGTATTGTCTTCATGTTTGCTTATCCCTTCATTTGCCTGTGATATAGTTTATAGCTCTTAACTGACACCTTTCTCATTTCCAATGCAGATCCTGTTTTGCAAGTCCCAACACATGTGTCTGAGTAAGCCTTCTTTCATTTTATACTTGAGCATTTGTGCATGAAAAGTGAAACAACAGGAACTGTGCAAGATGCTGAGCTAGCAAGATTCTTCCTAAGCATGATACCATCTAAATGAAGCCACAGATAAAAACATCTAGCATACGCCTACATATTAAAGGATAAACATAATAATAATAATAATAATACTGACCACTTGTCACAAAAGAATTAACTGTTTTTTGTTTTCAGTGGGAAAATGCAGAATTGAGGTTTGCATCAGTCATACCATATGACAATCCTGAACAAATTTTATTCAAATTTTTACAGGCCTGCTTTTCTCCCAGACCCCAATGATGGCAGTTTGTACTCTCTCGGAGGGAAAAATAACGAGGGTTTGACGGTGAGAGAGTTATTATTTTTTTTGTTATGAAGCACTTCCTCATTCTCTGGAATCCAAGGATGATATTTTTAGTAGTGATTGCTTTAGAAATGTCATTTTGAAGCGAAACATTTGAGGGGCTTTTACCAAAAGACAAAAGTTTCTAGTAACAAAAGTTATATCTAATATTTGGGTATGTTTCAGAAACTGCCGTTCACCATTCCTGAGCTGGTCCAGGCATCTCCTTGTCGCAGTTCTGATGGCATCTTATACACTGGTGAGAGACTCATTCTCATCCATTCTTTTGTAGGTATTAATCTAGAGTTCTATTATAACCAAGCTTCACTATTACTATAGCTTATAGATAAGGTAAGAGATTTAAATAAACTCATAACTATAAATAATAAACACTGAATTTCAACGTGATTGAAGTGTCATACGGTGATGGTTGAGTAACTGGCTAGTTCCTAGCGGCCTCCCTGTGGTTAGGAGGGTGGGTTTGCGCTGTGGAATTGTTTGATGATCTCACCACAAAAACACAAGAAGATGTCTGTCTGCACCACCCTTTCTTAACTCTTAAAGGTGCAAATCACAAGGCACAGCTGCATCTATAATGACACCCAAAAGAAGAATGCCAAACACTGATTAAATTAGACTGCAGACAGGCCTGAAGTTAAACAATGAAAATCCCATTTCTTAATCCCGTTAACTGAGACTCATCAACAGTTTAAACGTCAGCATTTAAGTTCCTCTCTGAACTGAAACTCATATGATGAATATCAGTGTAACCCACAGGAAATAACCTTGTTTTACTCAAAGCCACACTTGTTTCAAAGCGTAAACATGTGGTGTGTTTGAACTGATGTGTTGATGCCTGTTTACACATCCTGGAGAGAACATTTACTCATGCTGCATCAGGCAGTTGTGTGGACTTTTGGTCTTTAAAGTGATAAGGGGGAAATTGAAATGGGAAAACAAGAAACGCATGCACTGCGCTGAATATTCAAATGCTCTGTTTTTAGATTTTATGGAATTATTCATGTTTATTAGTGTTATATTTTTTTCTTAACATTATTGTATTGTATTATAGTTCATTGATGCAAATTTTCTAAACAGAAAAATAAACTTTGAACTATCAGATGTCACCACGCCCTTGATTTTTCCACCCCTCTTTCCCTCCATTTAATCCACTCCCTTCTTTGTTTTATGTATAACCTCTGTGACATGCTGTTAATTGACATAAATGATAAGCATTTACAAATACATTATTTTGTCTTGTCACATACAATTCCATTTTATGTGCAGATCTGTATATACAGTTTTTGTTTTAGCAAACTAAAAAGATTATATTGAATTATATTTTAAATTGAATGTGAATTTCTGGCCTGTGCTCGAGTACATTAAGTTGTTTATGTTTGTTTGTAGGTAAGAAGCAAGACGTGTGGTATGTTGTGGATCTGCTGACAGGTGAAAAGCAACAAACCCTGACCTCTTCCTACGCTGAGATGTTATGTCCATCTTCATCTCTGCTCTACCTCGGCCGCACTGGTAAGGTCTAATACCTGTCCCTAGCTCTGAATTTAGGTGAGATCTTCTCTGTTTGTCTATATGAGCAGATTTATTTGTTCTGCTTAACATTCATTATAAGCTTTATACCTAGGCAGCTGGGTAGTGCTAAACATCCCATAAGTAAGGGTTGGTGGAAATAGTTACTGTGTAAACAGTAATGTAAACAGTTGCTAATGTGTTATCTATAATTGTTAAAAGCTCACAATAACAAAATAGACGCGCATCTGCTGGAGTCGATGTACATCTAATGCAAATACATTTTAAAGCAAAAACAACTCTCATATGATCTAAATATAAAACATATTCATTGTTGGTCTTGCTATGAATAATACACTGAATATATGAGTCCAAGAAGTCAACTTGCTTATGGGCTGTTTATGTGCATTACAGAATTTAATACATAATGAATAATAAAAATCTCCATTTGTTTTACAGAGATGCTTGAGAAGGCTTGATGAAAAGTCTATTTTAAAATTAATTTATTGTTGATTGTGCTGTTCCTCAGAATACACGATCACTATGTATGACACCAAGAGCAGAGAACTCCGCTGGAACGCTACTTATTCTGACTACGCTTTCACCCTTCCAGACGATGACACCAAACACAGTAGGGCAGCTTTATCAGTGTGAGCTTTTTCAACTCTCTTTCATGTCACGACATAACACTGTTTCCTGTATTTGACAGATATGGCGCACTTTGTATCCAATGGTGATGGCCTAGTGGTCACAGTGGATAGCGAGTCCGGAGATGTGCAGTGGGTTCAGAATTACAACTCTCCTGTGGTGGCGATCTACATCTGGCAGCGTGAGGGCCTGCGCAAGGTCCCGCACACCAACGTTGCTGTGGAAACGTTACGTTATCTCACTTTCATGTCAGGAGAGGTGGGCCGCATTACACAGTGGAAGTATCCATTTCCTCGGGAGAAGAAAACCAAAGATAAACTGATGTAAGCAGCTCTTCTAATAAGACAACGTCTTATTATGTTTGATTTAAAGAAAAAAAAACTGTTGTGAATATATTTTTTATTTTGCTTTATTTCCCTAAAAATACTATTATCCGTCTTAACAATGTTGGTCAGCATATCACTTCCTGCATCAAGTTTCTTGCTAAAGTGCCACCTTTATTTAAAGCTATATTTTACTCTCTTTTACCACTAAATTTGGACCCTGCGTACATAATTGTACATGCATGCTGCAAGCCACATCCTGTTGGTGAAGTGTGGGGAAGAACTGATTCTAGAAATTTAAAGATGTGCAGCCTGCATTTTCAGTATAGATTCAATACTTAAATGCTTTTGGTAGAAATCCAAAAAAATGTGAGTACAGTCCTGTACTTAAAAATGGAACTGTATGGGGCAAGACATTCTGGAGTATTTAAAAGAAATGTAAAGCTTGTTTGTTTGAACTTATCAAGAACAAGACAATGCTGCTATTGGATTAGCATTAGCATCTCAAGTTTGCAGTGTTGTTATTTGTACCACATAAAAAAAGTGGTATGTAGCCATCCTTAGCTTTGTGACACAATGTTAAGAGCAGATCACTTTAGTACTTTTGTTATATTGCAGTAACAGGGGTAAAATCAAACTCCCCAAATTGTTGTTGTGATTATCTAAAAGGCTGGATGAATAAAGATTAGCCATTGTATAAAATTTAGCAGTTCCTTTGCAAGATGTTTATAGAATAAGTATTTGACTTTTGAAAACAAAATATGAATAATTTTCTATTTCTGGCTGGTTTTGTGACAGGTCCACATTGTATGTAGGGAAACATTCCTCTGGCCTGTACGCTTCTCCCTCTCTGGTGCATGATGGAGTTACTGTTGTGGTGAGTGGTGTTAAAAAATTTAAAATATGTTTCCTCATAACAACTATGTGGTTAGTTATCACCAGTAGTTATGCTCATTAACTCAGGGTTTGGTCAGTCACTTGATGAGAACAAAACTCGAATATTATATATGTGTTATAAAATATAATTTATAATATATAATTTTCAGTTTGTTGTTTGCAATGTTTATGCAAATGTTTTAGGCCTGAGAAGGTCCCAATACAGTTTCAGTAGGTATAGAATGCTGTTGTAGTGCATGCATGCTCATGACCAAGTATGTGTGCCTGTGTATATTTCAGCCTCGTGGCAGGACATTTCCCATGCTGGAGGGCCCCAGTAACCAGGACTCAAGCATGGAAGATGAGCAGGAGTGTGTGATAACTCCCAGTACCACAGTAAAGTTCAGTGCAGCACTGAAAGAAAGAAACCGCATCAACTTCATGAGGAATTCGCTGCTGCTGATAGGTGCCTACTCTCAGAGCTGTGGGAATCATGCAAAAATTAGTCACTCTTGCCCACTAGTGGAGACATTTTATAGCAGTTGTAAAAAATCTCTACTCCATTACCAGCTTTAGAACACCAAAACAAGTTGTAACAGTTTGTTTAGAGAAACACTGAAAATACTGCATAATTTAGTCATAACCCTACTATTGTGTGCTCAACCATGTTGCCCCAAAAAGGTATGAACATCTGGCTCAACAGTAGTGTTTCTCTTCTGCAGGTCACCACGAGACACCGCCAGATGCTCATACTAAAATTCTGGAGAAATTTCCAGAGAGCATCCCACGCCAACACATCAATGTCATTCCCCCTGCCACAGAGAAGACCATTGAAGAGGTAAAAACAGTATCCATACCACAGTGCTTCTGAGTGTGTTTACTTACCGTTATGTAATAATAGTTTGCAATGTAAAACCATGGAGAGGATACTAATATAGCCATGTCTTAAGTCTGATCACTAATTCAATTTTTACAATGTGTTTTAGAAGAGGAAAGAGCTTTTTAGACCTTACTAGAGAGAATCACATTAAAATCACTGGCCAGCATTCAACATCACTGACTCTGACTCTGCATTTGCATCTTTATTTGGTTTGTTTTCACAACATTTCAAAGTGTACCTTAAATTTGTTAACATAAGTCACATCACATGTAAGTGAAATTGTCCCTTCATTGGTCAGAGCTGTGGAACTGTTGAAATGTTTTATATACATGTAGTATCATCAATCAAGAAATTAGCTCCATGGCCTTATTGGGAATGTAGCCATTATTCCCTCTCTAACTAAAATTAGAGCCCTTTTTAAGAGTTGCCTTTTTTTTCAACTGAAGGGTTGCAGAAATGAATACATCCTTGATTAATTCCCCAGTTTTACAGACATTGTACAACTTCATGACACATCAGTTGTCAAATCTGTTATGTTTAGCTTCTGAAGAATGTCCTCCTTAAACATTCTGATCTTTAATTAGAAGCATTGTTCAAATTATCTCTACAAAATCCACCACAAGTGCTCAAGAATGTTAAGGTTGGATGAAAATGAAATACTTCCCCGAAGGAATAATGAGAGGGCAGCATCATCTGTTTTTAATTTTTGGATTAAGTCAAGTCAAGTCACTTTTATTTATATAGCGCTTTTAACAATACAGATTGTAGCAAAGCACTGAACATTATCA
>JAUCMS010000010.1:381058-393830 GCA_032357445.1 Enteromius radiatus | reverse complement strand
CCGAACCGTTACCGTGGCCAGAAAACCGTGATACAAACCGAACCGTGGGCTCACTGTACCGTTGCATCCCTAGTATATATTTATATAGAATGATTTTGTAGTCATAGACTGACGCACGCTTTGTATTACAGTAAAAAGCAAAAAAAAGTAAAAAGAGTATTTTATACCCGAGAAACAAATTATTATTTATATTATTTATATATATTTTTAAAATAGATTTGTGAACAGAGTATTAATAATATGGTCTAAACATTCTTAGACTTGTATTATTCATCATGCACTATTATCATATTGTTTTATAGTCTATTACATAGAAACTGCATAGTGTTCAAAGAAACTTAGATGTCATATTCAAAATGTTTCACTCAATTTCAAAACATTTTAGTCAGGAATTACAGTAAATGTGTTCAAGTTTATGCCACAAAAAACTCATCAACTAAATAGCATTCATCATGCACTTATGATATTTCTTTTGTATCGTATTGTTTTATATTATATAGAGCATGTTTCACTCGATTTCAAACATTGCAATCAGGAATTATAGTTCGGGAAAAACAAAAACCAGTATATTTGTTCAAGTTTATGCCAAATTAACACGCAAACTAATACAAAAAATAAACATTACTTATTAAAATGATCACTCCGTGGCTGGCTCGAGTCACTGCATTCTTATTTTCTGAGGTAATCCAAAGCTTATACCTCTGAGTGCGTCTTTAGGTAATTATTTATCACATTGCGTCTTTTTCTGAGGTGAATTCAGTCTTATTCCTTTCAGCACGAAGTGTACAGTAGCTGGGATGAACTTCAGGTAAACTCTCGCTGCTTTGTTTGCTGTGATGTGGGTGTTTACATGCCATGTGCTTCTCGTGGATGATTATCATATCTATTGTGCGCTCGGCGCGTGGGCATGCTTGCATTAAGAGATAATGAAGGAGATGTGAAAGACTGGACATTGCGTTGGTTTGATATGAATTACTTTATCACAGAATATTTGTTTTCGATAAGACTGTCTTAGTGTAATAGTAGACATGTCAAGCTTTCCACAGATATAACTCTCATGTCTCTTTGTGGAGTTTTTCCTGAGTTTCAGTTCATTGTAGTGACACATTTCCAAATGCAGATCATGCAGACCAACACGGCAGGCAGCGCACCCTGTTTGTTTTCTTCATGTTCTAAATGCACAAAGTTGTGTTGTTATTATATGTGTATACAAATTAAAGTAGACCCTTCTCAGATTCGATTGATGTATTGCTTTTATCTGTACGTTTAAAAATTCAATTTGTAATTTATTATCGGCGTCATCAGGAGAAGACGCCTCAAAACGCATATATGCGTTTGTCGACACTAGGGGTTTAATGACGGACGGCCGTGATAGGGCAGGACAAGGACGAGGAAACAGCTTCCATAGCCGTGACAGGACTAGACGAGGGTTCCATGGCAGCCCTTATGGCTGTGGCAGGGCAAGAAGAGGGTTCAGTGGCCTCAGTGGCCGTAATAAGACATGACAATGACTCTCGCTGATCGCATGAGACATGGCATGGGTCTGGCAGATCGACGTAGAGGTTACATGGCTCTGAATGATCAAGGTAGACGTAGCGTGTGGAGTGATGTGACTCTAGCTGATCAGATGAGAGGTAACAGGAGCTTGGAAGATTAGCGATGAAGTGGTAATTAGCAATGACTTGACCTGATGGGTGAGGATCAACATAAACTTGACTTAGCTTGTGCAGATCTGTAATAACTTGACTGGAATTGTGAAGATCTGTGAAACTTCTATTTAACTCATGAACCTCGGTTGTGGGGTGACTTGGCTGGTGAACCTCAACGGTGACCTGACTTGACTCTTGATGGCTGACTGTAGCTTGTCTGAACTTGTGAAGCTCAATGATGGCTTGACTTGGTTCATAATGGTCAACTATGGCTTGACTTGACTTGGGAAAAATGACTTTGGCTTGTCTTGTCTCAACAAAGGAAGCTGTGGCATGATGGAGTGCCATGATGTCCACTATTTTACAATCCGGCTCCATTGTCGCCGTCATTTTATTAATGCACTTGATTGCATTGGCCAGTACTATAGATCCAGCCAAAGATGAACGCCGACTATCACGTCTCAGCTAAGAGCGCTGATAAATGCCATCACAATAAATTTAAATGAGAATTATATCTGGGAGGTCGGAATCATTGGCAATGGCTAAGAAATCCTGGATATGATCCTCCAAAGATCGTGTCCATAGTGTCCATACCTCTTGAACAGCTGCTGGTTCCTGTCATGGTGAAGTCTTCTGTAACGCAGGAGTCTGAGGTGAGCAGCATTTATAAGACAATGTCAGACAGGCAAGGTTCATACAACAGTGACAGAGGTAACAGAATATCCAGAGACATAAATGATAACCAGGCTGAAGTCGGGGCAGGCAGCAAACAATCAGAGTCAGAATAGTCCAGGCCAGCGGTTTTCAATCCTGATCCTCGTGCCCCTCCCCCGCTCTGCACATTTCGTATGTTTCTCTTGTCGCTTCAGATGTTCTATTAGAACATATGCACCCTGCGAAGTGGACATCACCAAATATTCTGCCATGATTCCAGTTCGAAGTGAATTTATATGTTCCATTCAAAGAGCATTTAAGTGTGCATGACGTAATTTAAATCATATTCACTTTTCTAAAGCGCAAATCCGTGAATTAATGTTTCGAAATGAAGTAAACTTTAACGGTCACTGAGTAGGGACAATGCCAATTGGAACACAACTCATGCACGAAGCTTTCTTCTAATCAAGTGCGTTAACAAAGAGAGACATGCAAACTATGCCGAGCGGCCGAACGCATGGACCAGGATTGAAAACCGCTGGTCCAGGCAGCGAAAGGGCAGATAGCAAACAATCAACAAGGGAGAACAGTCCAAGGCAATGCATGGAAGGACCCACAAAGAGAAAATAAAATGCTCAGAAATGCAGGCCGGGGCAATACAAGACTTTGCAATGTTCTTAACCAGGTGTGTGAAAACAGTCTTAGGCATGGGGTGTCATGGAAATTGGAGTTTCTGAGATGATTGTGTTGTTCTGGATGGAGTGCCCTCTGGAGGGCGGCTCGTGGGCACTCTGCTGTAAATCATGACAATAATACTTAAACTATTATATTTTATTGTAATATATCAGAGCTGTTTGGAAGGTAGCATTAGGTTAACATTTCAATAAACTAGCTTGTATACAATTACGAGCCATTCTATAAATTTAACTTCTTAGGCTTATGATGGTTTTGAAAAAACGCAGCCCTGGTCGTCCATTATGTAGAGACTGGTTAATTGTCTTGAATCGTGGCTGGTCCCACACTGATTGTAAGGCAAAACTTGATTGGATGGAGCAAGAATGTACAGCATAACATGGCCAATATCTGACTGACTTAAGTAGAACGTGGGTGGAGTCCATCAATTTGTGGATTAGTGTACGTCTTGACACTTGAAATGTTTCAAAATCCACAAATACGCGCAGCAATTTACAAATGCACAGAGAGCTATCCACATTATTCACATCATATCACTAGAACCAGGAACTATGAGCATATTAGCCCGGTTCTGTTAACACTGCACTGGCTCCCTATCAAACATTGTATAGATTTTAAAATCTTGTTAATCACTTATAAAGCCCTGAATGGCTTAGCTCCTCAATATTTGAGCGAGCTCTTATCACATTATAGTCCTCCACATCCACTGTGTTCTCAAAACTCTGGCCATTTGATAATACCTAAAATATCAAAATCTAGTGCGGTTGGAATTCAGGAATTCTATTTTACTTTGGGAGGCAGGCACACTCTGTCAGTTTAAATCTAGATTAAAGACACATCTCTTTACTCTGGCTTACACTAATACACATTTATTAATCAAATCTGTTAAAGGATTTATGCGAATGTGAAATATATATTTCTAAATAAATAACAAATGAACAAAACATAAGAAAAAATGCAATAGCATATTATGTAGAATTTCAGTTAATTGTTCAATAATATATGTGTTAAGAAGCAGACCGGACACAGAAAGTAAGTGAATAGATATATTTTATTTACAGCAGTAGAGAATAGTGATTGGGATCAAAGGTGAGTATGAAGTCCAGTAATAGAATCCTTTTTGCAGGTCGATGGAATGTTGGGGGACGTGGAGACGATGAAACATAGAGAGACAACCACACACCACATATAATTCCTGTTCCACAGACGAAGGAGAGACACAGAGGGGATCCAGGATCCTGGGGAAGATACAGAGACTACGGAGCACTGGGAGAGAATAACAAGGTAAGCTTAGTGATAAGCAATGCACAGGTGAGTATAGCAGGAGTGAGTCTACTTCGTGTAAAAACAAGTTCGGAGGCTGGCCGTAGTGTGGTGTGTGGTTTTATGGGGTGCTAGATGAGGTTGCTGATGCGTGCCAAATGTGAGTGATTAATACTCAGAGGAAACTGAATGTTGTGATTAGAGGGGTGCAGAGCCCGGCATGTCTGTGACATTACCCCCTCCTCCAGGGTCCCCTGCAGAGCCCCTCCATGAGGAGGCCAGGCTCTGTGGAGAGAGAGACAGGGTTATGGAAGGGTTTCAGGAGTGACACGTGGAAGGTAGGGTGAATCTTATACTCAGGGGGAAGCTGAAGGTGGAAAGTGACAGGGTTGATCTGCTCCATGATGGTGAAGGGACCAACAAACCTGGGACTCTTGCAGGGCAGGCGCAGGTGAATGTCTCTTGTGGACAACCAAACTTTATGTCCTACTTGGTATGGTGGAGCTTCGGATCTACGAGGTCCGCCATGGTCTTCTGCCTGCACACTGCCGCTGCAGGTGTGCCTCGTCCCAGACTCTCTAACTCTCCCAGAACCAATAATCAACGGAGGAGACATCTGAGGGTTCCCACCTTTTGGATCTTGCGCTTAGTCTGTCCATTAGCTTGAGGATGGTAGCCGGAGGTGAGGCTTACAGTCACACCTAGGAGTTTGAAAAATGCCTTCCATACCCGGGAGATGAACTGCGGACCCCGGTCCGAGACAATGTCCTCTGGGATACCATAGGTATGGAAGATGTAGTTGAACAGAATCTCAGATGTCTCCAGGGCTGTGGGAAGACCCCTGAGGGGTATCATTTGGCAGTACTTAGAGAAACGGTTGATAATTACCATGATGCATGTATTACCATCTGAGGACATCAAATTCACTCCTAGGTGTGACCAGGGGTAGTTGAGTACGGGAAACGGAAGGAATTTTCCTGATGGAAGATGTCACGGGCTGTTGGACATGCCGCATTCCCCACACCCTCTCACGTAGCTCCGCATATCCCTGTCCATCCCAGGCCACCAAAACCTTGTAGGAGTCTTGTAGGAGTGAGAGAGGTTTGTTGGCCCCAGGGTGCCCAGAGGTGCGAGAGGAGTCAATGAGTTGAGTCCTTTCTGTCCTGGGTACGAATCAGAGGTGAGGGGGACAGTCCGGCTGGAGGGTTAATCCACTGGATGGGATTGACAAAGAGACTGACCGGAAGAATAGGCTCCCACTTCCGTAGTGGAAGCATCAACCTCGACGATAAAGGGGAGCTGAAGAATTGGGTGCACCAGTAGTGGAGCTGTAGTGAAAGCATCTTTAAGGGTCTGGGAAGCTTGGGCTGCGGCAAGGGTCCAGGACAATGACTTGGGTTTATTTTTTAATAGAGAAGTGAGTGGACTGGCGAGGATACTGTAATTGCTGATATAGCGGCAATAGAAATTGGCAAAACCTGTGAATTTCTGCAGTTCTTTGATGGTGGATGCAGTGGGCCAACGAGTGAATCCATTCATCTTCCCCTCGTCCATGCGGACCCCAGTGATGTCGATGTGATATCCGAGGAATTGGACAGTGGTCTGGTGGAAAGAGCACTTTTCTGCTTTGAGGAAGAGCCAGTGTTCTCGGAGATGAGTGAGTACCTTGGCAATGTATTTACGGTGTTCATGCATATTGGTGAAATAAATCAGAATATGGTCCGTGTAGATCAATAGGAATTTGTGGAGAAAGTCTCTGAAAATGTAATGAATGAAGTACTGGAATACCGAAGGTGAGTTGACAAGGTCACACGGCATAACGAGGTACTCATAGTGTCCAGTAGGTGTTATGAAAGCCATCTAGGTGTTATGAAAGTTGTATGTGCTGTGAGGGTCCAGTTTCGTGAAGATGGAAGCTCCATGGAGTTTCTCAATGGCGGCTGGAACGAGGGGAAGGGGGTATTTAAACAGAACTGTGGACTGATTCAGAGCTCAATAATTGATTGGGCTGGAAAACTGAGAGGATGTTTTGGAAAGCAGCCTGACCAACATCCATTTCAGGATCTCCCCAGACCGCCAAGAGAGGATGGGGTTGTTCCTGGCTATCCATGGGCTCCCTAAAACCACTTCCAATGTTGAGCCCTCCAGAACCAACAGATAAATCACCTCCGTGTGAAACAGACCCACTTGAATGGTGAGGGGACCGGCTTGTCGTCGAACGCTCCGACGAGTGAGAGGTATTCCTGTGATGGACTGGATCTGATAACTCATTTCGGTGGCCGTGGAGGAGAGCGGCAACTGAAATGGAGACACCGTGGGCAGTAAGTGTGACATTAGCGGTTAAGGTGTTCATCTTTTTAATCACTGGAGTTATACTACTCACCACGGGTCGTGGAGGATTGAGGGGACACTTGCAAATGCAATGTCCTGGATTACCACAGTGTAAACAAAGTCCCAAGCTCATGCGTTGTTTACGTTTGAATGCCATTAAACGTCTCCTTTCCATTTGCATAGGTTTGGGGTTGGGTTCTGGAGGGCTGTGGTTATCCAACGGGCAGGGAGAGAAAACTGCAGTGCTCAGGGTGCTCTGCAGTACTCCTGTAAGAGTGCATATGGGCAGAACAATATACTGTGAGCTGGATGAACTTTTCCAATCCTATTGAATCATCATAAGCGGCCAGCATAAGATGTAGATTGAGCTCCAGCCCTTGTCGATACGTTGTCAACAGTGATCGTTCATTCCATCCACTAGCGGCTGCCAATCTACGAAATGTTAATGAATAATCTTGAATTGACATCGTACCTTGAGTTAAGTGGTACACAGTTGATCTCCCACAGAGGTTTCACAGTCCATACGACAAAATACCTCCATGAAGTGTTGAGCAAAAGCCGTGCACGAAATCACTGTGGGACCAGCTTTGTTCCAGACAGTCTCTGCCCACTGCAGCACTGTTCCTGATAAGCAAGATATTACAATTTTAGATTCATTGGTGGGATATAATGAAGGATGTGGAAAACATGCACTGCAGTAGAAACAATATATTTTATTTACAGCAGTAGAGAATATGGCAGTGGTGATCGGGATCAAAGGTGAATATAAACAAGTCTGATACATTGTCAAAGGATAGTTCAGTCCAGTAATAGAATCCCTTTTGCAGGTTGATGAAGCATTGGGGACGTGGAGATGATGGAGATGATGAGACAAGGAGAGAAACGGAGGGAATCTGGGATCCTAGGGAAGACACAGAGACTACGGAGCACAGGGAGAGAATAACAAGGTAAGCGGAAAGCAATGCACAGGTGAGTATAGCAAGAGTGAGTCCACTTCATGTAAAAATGAGCTTGGACGCTGGCTGTAGTGTGGTGTGTGGTTTTATGGGGTGCTAGATGAGGTTGCTGATGCATGTTAGGTGTGCGTGATTAATACTCAGGGGAAAGTGAACGTTGTGATTGGAGGGGTGCAGAGCCTGGCGTTACTGTGACAATATGATTTATGCGCTTTGAACTAGTCTACAGAGAAACAGTGCTTTGACGCAAGCAGCACCATGAACACAGACACTGCCTATAGGGTAATTCTGCCATGCATACAATCCAGACAAGACCCTAGATGCTAGTTTAATGTTAGATTGATCATGACTGGAATATGATCATAACTCAGTCATTTTCATATTAGAGAACAGGTGGAGCTGCTTCAGAACGAGAGAGTGTGACAGGGACAAGAAGTAGTCCTGTGCAGTGACTCTGGGTTGGCGGCCGTCCTGTACAATGGCTCTGGTTTGGCAGCCATCTTGTGCATTGGCTCTGAGTTGGTAGCCATCTTGTCCAGTGACAGTCAGGCTTGACACGCTTGATGTAGCAGACTCTGGAATGGCAGTCATGTTGTGATGAGGCTCTGGACAATTAGCTGAGACTTGAGGAGACTCTGGAACAGTGGCCTTTTTGCCAAGAGAGTGGCTTAAATGGCCACTGCCTAGATGCTCTTGTCAAGAGACTCTTGACTCTGAAGCACTTGAATAGTGCCCATATTGCGAGGAGCAAGCTGAATAGGCAGGTGTAATGTGAGCAGGACATGAAGCAATAGGCATGGTGCGGGCAGACCCTGAAGTGGTAGGCATGATGTTAAAAAGCCACTGGATCAGGGGAGGCAAAGTATTCTGTAAAGGCTCAGACTCAGACAAGCACTGAAGATCCAAATGCAGCTTTATTCACACCCACAACATGCTCAAAACAGACAAGGTCTAAATACCAGTAAACAGTAATATCCAAGGCGAGACAGAATCTTACACATACACGAAAACACAGGTAACAGTCCAGGGTCAAAATCCAAGAGGGCGGTCCAAAGTAACAAATGAAATCAGGACAATGAAAACAAGGCTTTGGCAATGGCAAACAGGGCAGAACAATGAACATGAACTAGACTATGAAAAGCAGGGGAAACGCTTGGTAGAGTCCGCTTACAACAAAACAATACTTTCGTAACTTTCTGTTTGGCAGGCTCCCACTTAAATGGCCACCATCTGTTTGGCAGGCTCCCACTTAAATGGCCACCATTTACCATTTACAACTGTACCACTTAACTACGTCTTATGCTGGCAAACAGGAAGTCACCAAAAAGGAAGCAGATGGAGCTGTGACAGTCAGTACAGAGGTGAGAGCTCCCTCTGCTGGCTTGGCAGTAGACATTATAATTAACTTAATTATTTCCTGGATTTTCTATCACCGTAGTCCCTAAACATTAAAAAGTAAATCCCATGTAAATGCAGGATATAGGATTCAAATAAAAAAAATAAAACAATCTGAAATTTTCTGCCCACCCCCCCTTCTCAAACCAAAGTTACACCCTTGCGTGCATTGATCAATGCACAGGACGCAATTCACATATAATTGCTAGGCAAAGTTGTGTTCGTAGAATAAAAGAAAAATATTTGTGAGTATTTGCAAGTCTTTCTTTGAACATAATTCATGTTTGTGGAACTCATGGATGTGGATCTCATTCTATTTTAGTTTTTTGTCAATCACTTTACATTTATTTGTGGATTGTAATATATTTATGTGGAATTATGCAACAATTCTACCTCCAATGGCCATACTTTAGAAACCGCAACAAAAGAAAAGGAAACAATATTCCAAGATCATGTGATGAAGGACATTCACCGATGACCTCATAAATCCGTAAACCTTTCTTGGAATGAAGCTGGAATTGCTGCAGCCGATCGAAGTCTTTACGTTATTAATAAAAAAAAGGCAAATGCTATAATACTTTCTCATATAGATCATCCAGCTATGTCCAGTAATTAGAATTGCAACATTGTAAATTCAACTGTTGGTTAGAGTATTCAATTTCTTTATAAGTACTATTACAGAATATAATTATATAATCCATAATCAGATAGCAAATATATATTTTTGCTAAAGTATAAAGTTATCTGAAGTATAAATCTCCTTGTTTTGCTTTCTAATTTAGTAAATATCATGTGATAAAAACATACATTTCATAGCAGCATGTTAGTTTCATTTTGATGCAAATATTTTATAAACTATGAACGTGTTTAAATGTTCAGGAAGTAACAATAACAGTGACATTCCAGAGAAATTTTGAAGGGAGCAAAGCCTAAAGAAGCACTGGTAACACTTTACAATGAGTCATGCAATTTGTTAACATTAGTTAATGTATTAATTAACATAAAGAAGCAATGAACAGTACATTTATTACACTCTTTATTAATCTTTGTTAATGTTAGTTAATAAAAATACAGTTCATGTTAGTTAACTGTTCATTAACTAACAAAGATTGTGATTTTAATAATGCATTAGTAAATGCTGAAATTAACATGAACTAAGATTAATAAATGCTGTAGAAGTATTGTTCATTCTTAGTTCATGTTAACTAATGAACCTTATTGTAAAGTGTTACTGAAAAACTTTAAACAGGAATGTAGCTACTGAATTTGCGAGCTCTCACATCACTGAATCTGCTTTTAAAAATGAACCACCCATTCATCATATCATCATGCAATGAGTAAGAATCAATGTAACATGGCGCAGGTCAGGGTGGGGGTTATCTAAATTAGAGAAAAATATAGATGCAGATGGGTGCCAAGTGAATAATTTATTTGAAGGAGCGGATTCAGAGCTCATCAGCCCATCTCTACAGCGTTATTTACTACCTTTAAATTATATAAATATATTCTATGGCTGTGTTCGAAATGGCACACTTGTTTACAGTACAGTATATACTGCCTAATATATTTTAGGGAATTATACAATAAGCAACAAAAGTGGTATGCTTAATTGTCATATTGACAAACACAAACATTAATTCAGCACAGCTGTCGATGATGTTACGTTACAAAAAAATGTTCATTGTTCTTATTAGGCTTGTTAATAAGGCTCACAGTAGTAAACAATGCAATATTGCCCAATTGAACTCATTTCATAATTGATAAACTTGACATAAGCTATTTGACAAAACTCAATCAACATTGAGATTTCTTTAACTGAACAGTTATATTTTGCAGTTACACTAATTTGAAAAAGTGATATAGGCTATAGTTACACTAAATGCAAATAATGCTAAATTCTGTTAACATTAAAATAGCAGCATTTTATTTAGATATTTATACTTCAGTTCTGTAGTACATTATAAAAACAATATGCAATAACGTGTAAATTATCATATAAAGCACTCAATTGTGCTTTCAATTGTGCTTTCAGATTTCAATTGTGTTTGCATAATTGAAATATTATTTTTATTTCTGTGATATTTTTTAGATACATAGCGAAAGTTTGTACTTCACTACGTACATAAAAAATTGTTATATTTATAATTACTATTCCCTGCCTCCAGTTCACTCATGCGTTTGAAGATAAAATGTCACTTGGAGCGTGTATCCCACCCAGTGTCTTCAGATGCACACATCAAATTTCAGTCAAAATAGCAGATAATATGGGCATTTTGTGCATACAGAAAATTCAAATACTATTCAAAGTATACAGACAGCATACTGCAATATAGCTGGAGTCGTATGGTAGTACAACATTTCGAACACAGCTTCTGTACTGATTTTAGTGGATTTGAGTTATATTTAGCAAATTGTGGCAAATATAGTAGGTCATCCAGGTATTCCATGCATACAGAAAATTTGCATACTATGCACAGCATACATACTGAATACTGCAGAACTAGTAAGAGTAGTATGATAGTATGGCATTTCGGACACAGCCTCAATTTCAGCTTTATATTAGCCATTGGCCACCTTACCGTCTAAAATATTTGCATCGGCCATCAAAAAAAATCAATAAATACATAAAAAAAAATCACATTGGTCGAACATTATTTGTATTTGCAAGCATACCCAACATCCAGTACAGCCTGTGAGTATGATGGTGGCAAGTCTATCGCAGTTCTTTGATATTGTGAAAGAGAGAGCAACTGGAGACTGTGGACTGAGCTGAATGCATCTGATGAGGATGAACACTGGGGTGAATGGGCATGTCCTCTGTCCAGTATGACAAGCTGAGAGAGCAGGAGTGGTTGGTGGCAGGCCCCTCTGTAGACCCCCTGTGGTAACAAGACACTTCGCTTTCTCTGGTGGTGCAGAACAAGGGCCAGCAATGCCACTACCAGGACAAAGATGATGGCGCTGCCAATAACTGCATACGTGATTCTGGGGTAATAGCTTAGTCGATAGTCCAGTGTCACAAAGTCCTGTCCTGGGGATTCTGAGAAAAATAGAAAATAATTTTAGTTATTTTTAGGAACATTCTTATCACTGATATTACTGGGGTGTTTTTCCCCCAAAGGTTTTAATATTACATTAATTCTTTTCCTGCCATTGAAAAGATATCACAACAATTAAGAGAAAAGACAAGACAAAAAGATAAGGCGACAAGACAAGTTTTTACAGCAATCCATGTACAAGGTTTATTACGGTTAGGATAGCCCTTGTGCCTGTTCTGAATGGGTCTGATTCAAAGAGCTTTACAATCATGTGATTGGGACAAAGTAGTCAGTGAGGGAGATGCCTCTACAGACATAGAACCATCTTTAGTTGTGTCATGGATAGACCGTTAAGCCATTGATCTGAATATTTATATGTACTGTCGAGAACAAAATTATTAACCCCTTATAAAATATTTTAAATGATAAATTATAAATGATTTTCAAGTTTTGTTTAACAGAAAGACGATTTTATAAACACATCATTTTTAAGCATAATGGTTTATTTAGGAAGAATGTAGTGTTATAAATGTTAGTGTTTAGTGAAATAAATGTATAACCAAGAATTTTAAAAAGTATACTGGTCAAAATGATTTGCCCTCTGATGTTAATAGTCAATAGTGTATCCTTTTTGCTTTATTTAGCCATTTGCTGTAGTTCTCAACAAGTTTCAAGCATGTCTTCAGACTGTTTGAGGTTGTCTTGCAAAATCTTCGGTAACACTTTAGAATACTGTATCTTACTTACTGCATAACTAATAAGGAGTTACTGTGGAACTAATAGGTTGTTCTTT
>JAUCMS010000010.1:342897-353802 GCA_032357445.1 Enteromius radiatus | reverse complement strand
ACAATAAAAGGCCACCCTGGAATGTGCAGTTTTGTCTCACAGCAAAATGCCACAGATGCCACAAGCATTAAGGGAGCATGCAATTAGCATGCTGACAGCCGGAATGTCAACTAGATCTGTTGCTCGTGCATTGAATGTTAATTTCTCAACCATAAGCCATCTCCAAAGGCGTTTCGGAGAATATGGCAGTACATCCAACCGGCCTCACAACCGCAGACCACATGTAACCACACCAGCCCAGGACCTCCACATCCAGCAGGTTAACCTCCAAGATCATCTGAGACCAGCCACTCAGACAGCTGCTGAAACAATTGGTTTGCAATGTTTACCAAAGAATTTCTGCACAAACTGTCAGAAACTGTCTCAGGGAAGCTCAACTGCATGCTCGTCATCCTCATCTGGGTCTTGACCTGACTCCAGCTCGTCGCCGTAACAGACTTGACTGGGCAAATGCTCACATTCGATGGCGTCTGGCACGTTGGAGGTGTTCTCTTCACGGATGAATCTCGGTTTACATTGTTCAGGGCAGATGGCAAACAGCGTGTGTGGCGTTGTGTGGGTGAGCGCTTTGCTGATGTCAATGTTGTGGATCGAGTGGCCCATGGTGGTGGTGGGGTTATGGTATGGGCAGGCATCTGTTATGGACAAAGAACACAGGTGCATTTTATTGATGGCATTTTGAATGCACAGAGATACCATGATGAGATCCTGAGGCCCATTGTTGTGCCATACATACCTCATGTTTATGACATATTTTGACATATTTTAAATGAAGTCCATAATTATTAGATCAAGACAATGTCAGTTCTCATTTTGCATGTGTTACAACATAGTAGTTTCATGGACACAGAGTGCTTGCCTGCAGTCCAGATCTGTCTCTTACTGAAATACATGACCCATCATGAAAAGGAGAATCGGACAATGATCATCACAGATGACTGAGCATCTGAAGTGTTTTATCAAACAAGATTGGGCAAAGTTTTTGCTTGTAAAACTTTAGTATCCTCAATTCCCAAACAATTGAAAATGATTTATTAATTATTTATTGATTTTCTTTGTACTTTAGTCAGTTAAATAAAGAGAATGAATAAATAACATATTCTTAATTTTATGGCATTTCACAAAACGTCCCAACTTTTCTGAAATAAGAGTTGTACTATACAGAATAGCAGACGCTGCCATACATCTTTGATATCCCTAGACACCCCTGTGGTTTAGGTTAGTGTTCCCCAGACCTTTGCTCTCAGGTGATCTATGGTTATCTGCCAATATTCATAACTGATGTTAAGCATAAGTCCACTTTCAATAGAATTTTGTTTTATTCAAGACATGCTTATTCATCTGATTATTTAAATAGTTTTCAGCATTATATAGACTGAACCAACATGTATTATCAAACATTCATTTACACTCATGTGAATAGGAAATTTACACAGTGTTACATTTAAAATGTTAAGCAAAATTGGATCAAATTAATTTAGTCAGTACTACTGTATTATGTATGATCTCTAAATCCCTGACTGATGTAAATAATACTTAGGCCTTTTTACAATTTCAGTCACGCATGATTCATATTTCTACCAAATGGCTGGAGGTTGTGTACAAAAACAAAAGGATCAGTCAAGGTGGTTTGTTTTGGTAACAAATAAATGCATCGATCAAACTGTACCCCAACACCACATACCACCCCTGCCCTCCCCTTTCGGTTCGGAGATTCAGAGAGCCTCTCATACAAAGCTTTCTTCCATGTTGGAGCACAAGAGAAAAGAGTCCACCAGTCTGGGCTTAATCAGCTGTTGATGGTCAGTGGGCCCAATACTGTCTGGACATTCAGCCGCAAGCCTCCTCAAAGCAGCCTGTCAATGATACAAATGATATAGTGATGAGTGTAAAACGCGGTAAAGCTTTATTATATACACTGATAAAGTCCTTACAAATAATTTGAAAACTATTCATTTTTAGTTAATTCATAGTTTATAAACTGTAGTTAACACATTAACAGCCTCTATACAAATTGTGAGTTCTTCATTCATTGTCACTGTAAACCAAATAATTGTTTTTTAAGTAACTCATATTTAAAGATAATGTTGCTTTTTCAGCATAAATAGCCCTTTCTTTAGAGCAGGTCACAGAAAATGGTGAAATGTCATCAATTAAGTGCTTTAAACTAACCTTTTATTTAAACTTTACTTAAAGTATCTCTGTTGGCAGAATGATTTTTACACTGTACTAACTGTATATTTTTATATTCAGTCAATTAATCCTACCCCTAAACCTAGCCATCACAGAAACCTAGAGAGAGACAGTATAAAAGTCCCTGTGTGTGTTCTTAAAGTATTTGTAAACATTTCAGGGAACAGTGAATATGAATGCAATTATTGTTAAATAAAGGTAGGTTTAAAACATTTAATTAATGACATTTTATGTGACCAAATCCAAAGTGAAATAACTAGTCACTCCTTATTACTGTCACAGTCAGGGTTTTGAGCACAGATGTGAGATGGAAGGTGGCAAAGGAAATCCAGGTGAGTGTGGGAATTTAGATAGGTCCTGAAGAGTTGGCTGGGAAGTAACTGAGTCTATGTGTTGCAGGGATGAATGAGTAGGGCTGGGCGATATGGAGCAAAAAATATATCTTGATATATTTTGCTATATCTCAATATCTTTACAGGATAAATAACCCCCTTAAAAAATCCTGTATACATATTGTAAAACAATAAAGGAATAAATAATACATTCATAATTCACATTCAATAATACAATATGCAAATAAAAATGAAACTGTACAACTGTTCACTTGAATGATTTATCATGAAATTGCATGAAAGGTTTAAAATTTTAAAAAGTCTATTAATAAAGTATCTGAAAAAGATTTACTGTATGAACAATACATTAAATTACATTAAATAAAGACAACATCAATAATAAATGAATAAATAAAATAAGCTTATGAAACAACAACTAACATATGATCCAATGCCATGTCTCAAGTAAAGTGAATGAATCATCTTATAACAGACATCCAATACTGACTTTCAGAAAAGGGGGATAACCAATGACATTTGAGATTATAACTAAAACAGCAAGCCCCGCCTCACGACTGAAAAAAAAAAAACATGTTTGTGCGAGCAGGTGAGAGAAGGTTGAGCACAAGAATAATTGTGTGCAGGGGTTTGAAATGAGCTCACACGGCAGACACGGCACCGAAATTTGCGTTTTGATTCGGTTCGGTACATACCGGTTACTTAGGTATCGGTGCCATACAGGTACCGGGTTTTGGTACCAAACCCTAGTAGCCTCCGGGCTGGTCGCGGGTGCCGCCATGTTGAATGAGATGACAGGCGAGGGGAGGGGGAACAAAAGCAAGGAGGCGGCGGTGAGCACAGCATAGAGAAGGCAAACAAGTAAAGTGGCGAAAATTAAATATAAACATTATATCGATATATATATGATATGTCAAAATTCATATTGAGTTTCTCAATATCAAGTATCTCAATATATTTTAAATATCGCACACCACAGACGACAAACCAGACGATGACGACACGGGAAGACCAGGAAAACACTGGAGACACTGGAGAATATGAGATTAGAACAGGTAAGTAATTCAGGTAAGTTGAGAGCAAAGTTGAGTGCAAACCGATAATGGAGTGCTTGGTCCTTCTGGTCATTGATGAGGCTGGACAATGAGTGCAGAGTGAACTGGTGTTTTATGGGGCTGGTAATCAGAAGGGGGATGACGGACAGGTGTAGCGTTAATCAATATTCAGGTGAGGCTGTGTGCTGTGATTGTGAGGGGGTAGAGCCTGGCCTGGCTGTGACATTACCCCCCTCCACAGCGGACACCTGCCACAAGGAACTGGGTGATCTGGGTGAAACTCTTCAGTGAGGGAAGGGTTAAGAACATCTTCACTGGGCACCACGATCATTCCTCGGGTTCATACCCCTCCCAGTCAACCAAATACTCTAATCGCCCACCATGATGCTGGGACTCCAGGATCTCCCAAACCTTGTAGATGGTACCCTCCTCGAGGTGAAGTGGAGGAGGGGGTTCCTCTTTCGAACCAGACTCTTACATTTACAGGTGAGTGATAGGTTTTGAGGAGGGAAACATGAAGTGATGAGTAAATGCCGTATTCCGGTGGCAGGTGCAGATGGTAAGTGATGGGTTGATCCGTTCCTGGATGGTGAAGAGGCCAACATAGTGGGGATTCAGCTTCCTGCTTGGCAGCCACATACACATGTCCAAGGTGGAGAGACAAAGCATCTGGCCTACTTACTCTAGAGTCTTGGAACGGCGTAGATCGGCGGTGGTCTTGTGTCTGCGGGCTGCTCTCTGGAAATTAGGGATGTCCCGATTGCGATCAGCCGATCTGTAATGCGCGTTTTGTCAGGTCCTGTAATCAGCTGTAAATGCCATCAGGTGCGTGATTTAACACTGAGCCGTATATACTACAGTACCCTGGAGGATGGAAGGAGTCACAGGAAGCCTCCAGGACAGAACAGAGTTTGATGGAGGCCATGGCGGATCTGGAGCCTCGGGCGGCCATGTTTCGATCCCCATCCCACCCTCCCCATCATGACCCAGGCACACCATACACAACCCCCCCCCCCCCCAAAAAAAAAAAAAATTCCTGGGGAGGTGTCCCGCCTGTTATTGGGGAGGGCAGGGACCTAATGACTGCGGATTGGAAAAAGCGGGCATTTGGGAATCAGGGTTGGCATCCATTACCAACACTCTGGATCCGGACTAGGAAGTTGCGGATTGCAATCCGCGGGAATCTGGATCGGCTCTTCAGGCCAAAACTCTAGAGCCAGACTCGGACATTGCGGACAAGATATTCATAGTGGCCACTAGGTGTTATGAATGCTGTCTTCCATTCGGGCACCACGGAGATGTTCTAGCACAGATGGGATGAGGCAAAGAGGATATCGAAACTTGATCATGATGCTGTTGAGGGCTCTGTAATCGATATAAGGCCGCAAGCCATGCATTACTACCCAGAAACAGATCACCACGTACCCAAATCAGAAGCCATGGATGAACAAGGAGGTGTGTCTCCTGCTGAAGGCACGCAACACTCCCTTCAGGTCAGGTAATGCACTTCCAGGGCACTTTTCCAACTATGATCCTTGACGCTTGTGGCAGAGCATCCAGGCCATAAGTGACTGCAAACCAATCAACTCCACCTCCACAACCCCTAATGTCATCTACCTTAATGAGCTTAATGGTTTTTATGCTTGCTTTGAGAGAGACAATATAAAAACTGCCATCAAGATCATTCCCTCAACCGCCCATTGTGCCTAAACAACTACCACCCTGTAGCACTCACGCCCATCATCATGAAGTGCTTTGAACGGTGAATCTTGTCACATCTGAAGGACTCCCTCCCACCTACTCTGGACCCACACCAGTTTGCCTACCAAGGCAATAGAAGCACACAGGATGCAGTCTTCATAGTGCTGCACTCTGTACTCACATAACTGGACAATAAGAACACTTATGCACGGATGCTGTTTGTTGACTTCAGCTCAGCATTCAACATTGTCATAATCTCCAAGTTACTTGCCAAACTCAGAGACCTAGACATTAACATCTCACTATGTAACTGGGTTATGAACTTTCTGACCAACAGACCACATAATGTTAGGTCAGGCCACATCTGCTCCACTACAATTACACTTAACACTGGTGTACCACAGGGCTGTGTGCTTAGCCCCTTCCTCTACTCCCTCTTCACCCATGACTGCAGACCTGTATATGGATCTAACTCCATCATCAAGTTTGCAGACGATACTATGGTGATCTGTCTCATCAGCAACAATGATGACACTGCTTACAGGGAGGAGGTCCAGTATCTGGCCACTTGGTGTAAAGACAATAATCTGCTCCTCAACACCACCAAGACCAAGGAGCTCATTGTGAACTTCAGGAAGGAAGGAAGGAAGAGGCACACATGATCCCATTCACATCAACGGGATGGCCATTGAGCCTGTCTCATCCTTCAGGTTCCTGAGGACCCACATCTCGGAGGACCTAACCTGGAAAATCAACACCTACAGCCTGGTCAAGAAGGCTCATCAGCGCTTTTTGTTCTTGAGGAAACTGAAGAAGAACCAGCTCTCCTCTGCCATCCTGGTGAACTTATATTGCTGCACAATAGAGAGCATCCTAACCAACTGTGTCACAGTGTGGTATGGGAGCTGCTCTGTTGTTGAGCGTAAGGCACTGCAGCAGGTAGTGAAAACTCCCCAGTGCTTCACAGGGACTCCACTTCCAACCATTGAGGACATCCAGAAGAAACACTTCTGCGACGAGCACAAAGTAATCTTAAGGACTCCTCTCACCCTGCCCACAGACTGTTTTCTCTCATGCCTTCAAGCAGCTGCTTTTTTAGACTCCCTCGGACTAGAAACAGTCGACTGAGGAACAGCTTTTTTTCCCAGAGCTGTCTCCGTACTGAACTCTGCCCCCCGCTGATTCTTTAGCCCATCTTCTTACCCTCTGACACTCTCCCTTTAATCACTGCACTATTTGCTATTCATCGCACTACACTGTATATATCCATGTATAAATGTACATACATATTTATTGGACATACATCTTGTAAATTTGTATTTATATTCTGTATATTACTGTTTATACTTTTCCATCTGTAAATTTCTATAGTCAGTAACCTGTATATAATATTCTTAGCACACTCACTTATAATTTATACCCATAGTTTTCCCTATCATTGCACATATCACCTTACTGTCACAGAGAGTGAGTGGTGTACAGTGAATGAGAGGCGTGGAGTGAGCGACAAACTGAAGATTTATTCAACAAACTCAAAAACAAAAGGCAAACAAGCACACAGAATGAAAACCAAGATGATAACGTGCACACTAAATGGCCAACACAGGAAGCCTCCAGGGCAGAACTGAGTTTGATGGAGGCCACAGCGGATCTGGATCTTTGAGGATCTGGAGCCTCGGGTGGCCATGTTTCCCCATTCAACCCTCCCCATCATGACCCAGGCACACCTGTAATCGATAAAAGGCCGCAAGCCATCGTCCTTTTTAGCCATGAAGAAGAAGCTCGAAGTGGCAGGGGACGTAGAAGGGTGGATGTATCCTTGGGAGAGGGCCTCTTCTACCTATTCCTCCATGGCCTTCTGCTCAGGGAGTGACTGAGGATATACCTTTCCGTGGGGCACTGGCTCACCCTCGATGAGATCAATGGCACAGTCCCATTGCCGGTGTGGCAGTAGCTGGGCTGCTCCCTTGGGGCAAAAAATATCCTTGAATTTCTGATAACATGGAGGAATTTCAACAGACTGCTTGTCTATGGGACTTTCGATTGACGTGCTGCGGACTGAAATATCATTGGGTTTAAAGGCAGACTTTAAAGGAAAACATTTTTGAAAACAGGATTCTCCCCACTTTAAAATATCACCGGAGCCCCAAAAGAGCACAGGGTTGTGTTGCACCAACCACGAGCACGCTAAGATGACATCCGCTGTAGAACCCTCCAGAACCAGCAAAAAGATGACTAGTAACATGACTTAATTAAAGTTCTCCAAGCCAATTACATCATCATAGGCGGCAAGTTGTAATCTCAGTCTGGGCTCCAAGCCCTGTCGATACGTGGTCATCATGGCTCGCTCATCCCATCTGCTAGCTGCAGCGAGAGTTCAAAATTTTAATGATTTTAATTGTCATCGTACCTTGTTTCAGGTGGTAAAGCTGTTCGCCAGCAGATGACTCTACAGCAGATCTGCCAAATACCTGAGCGAAAAAGCAATCGACTGACTAAGTTACAGGTCCACTGTGAGTCCACAAAGTTTCAGCCCATTGCAGCGTCTTGCCTGAGAGAAGAGAAATAACAAATGCAACTTTAGAGGTGTCAATGGGATACAGTTGAGACTGCATCTGAAACACCAACTCCTCCACTGAACCAGAGTAGGTCGCCGAAGAACAGCTTGTGTTGTCAGAAGAGCTGGGTGTTGGCGTTGGTGGTGGTGCTGGTGGGGTAATAAGTGCTTTATTGAGGGAATCCACAAGTGCCTGGAAAGGGTCGTGGCTGCTCATCCTGTGCTAGATGTATTGGTTTGGCCTTCTGTCATAGAAGGGACGGAAAACAGGTAAGTCAGGGCTAATAATGATATTTATTTAAGGTTTTGAGCACAGATATGAAGTGGAAGGTGGCAGAGGAAATCCAGGTGAGTGTGGGAATGTAGATAGGTCCTGAAGAGCTGGCTGGGGAAGTAACTGAGTCTATGTGTTGCAGGGATGAATGAGACACATTGCAGCGCACACTACAGATGACAGACCAGACGATGATGACACAGGAACACACTGGAGACACAGGATTAGAACAGGTAAGTAATTCAGGTAAGTTGAGATGTACCAAACCAGTAAGGGAGTGCTTGGTCCTTCTCGTTGTTGATGAGGCTGGACGCTGAGTGCAGAGTGAACTGGTGTTTTATGGGGTTGGTGATCAGGAGGGGAATGACGGGCAGGTGTGACAGTAATCAATATTCAGCTGTGCGCTGTTATTGTGAGGGCATAGAGCCTGGCCTGGCTGTGACAATTACAGTGAACAATTCCTTTATTATGAGGTAATTAAACAATTATAATAATAAAATAAAAACTAGTCTATGAATTACTTTATGAACCATGAATTAACTATATACTGTTATTTGTGAGCACTTTATCAGTTATCACTTATTTTATCACTTATTATAATGTGTTACCTACAACACAGATTGTACAAATGTTCTGGAAAAGAAACTGTACTCTTTTATTATGATTTTATGAAACCAATATGGTGACCCATATTCAGAATTTGTACTCTGCATTTAACCCATACGAGTGCACACACAGTCGTACACACACACACACACACACTGAAAAATCCACACCCAGAACAGCTGGGAGTAGTTGGAGGTATTTGGAGTAGTTGCCTTGCTCAAAGGTCTCGCATGGTCGTGGTATTGAGGGTGGAGAGAGTGCTGTTTATTCACTCCCTCCTTCAACAATACTTGCCAGGCAGGAGACCTTCAAGTCTGGCTCTCTGACTATTAAGCCACGATTGCCCCTAATTTTATGGTGTTGGTTATGTTAATATTTTGGGACCAACTGAGAAAGTCCACTGATTTTTTTTTTTAAATTTATCTTACAATGTCTCAGTTTTGAATAAGAATGATACATTAGCTAATTGTACTTAATTATCTCCTTACCTTAATGGTCTGCTAGGTTTTGAATACAGCTAACTTACAACACTAATATTTCATATATCAATATTTGTATGTTTAAACAGCAAAAGAGAAGAGATATTTACTCATTATTAATATTAGCATATATAACACAGTTTTATGCAAATGCATTATTTTTAACTTTAGTTACCAGACAGGCCACAAGTACTGAATCACTGTTGTTCCTTTCGACTGGTGACCGACACAACTCAATAAGGCGAGGAACAGCTGAGGAAAAAAATAAAAGAGTCACTTTTTTTTAAAAAATCCACAGTATTTCTGCTCACAATTTAAATACAAATAAAAATAAAAAAAATAAACATTTATTTTGTCTAGTATGTACAGGAACCTGTGGTTCCTCTGCTAATCTTCTCACATCAAGTCTAGGCTAAGAAATATGTACACATGCTAAAAAAGGTTTTCCTTGTGCAGCGTTTGAGTGCAGGTGACACTCTTGCTTATTATTTATATTTTGAGATCTAATGCAATGACAGGTGCCCATATCCCTTTTTGAGCTAAATATTAACAATGTGAAAATATCAGATATAGTTGTTTTGAGCTGCATTGTAAGGCTGTTGTGTACCCTTGAGCTGTATTGCTGTTTGAGCAACCAGCGGGTCTCTGCTGAGACGTGCCAGTGTAACGGCAGCTTTCTGTTGAACCCGCTCGCATGCTGCACTCTCAGACAGACTGGAGGATGATGGCTTCTCATTGAGCAACACCAGCAGCTGCTCAATACCTGAAGTAAACATTCACAGAACTCAGACATTATATGTCACTCTGAAATGTTGCAAAATTACACTGTAATGAATGGGAATGGTAGGAAGGCACCAACATATTTGGCTTTAAATAGTTGACTTGGGGATGTAATACTTGCATACCTTTTTCCTCTAGAACATCTGCTGTGCACTGCTCCAGAACAGAAAGATTTGCAAGGATTGTCACGACCTACAGGGAATGAAGCATTGTGTCATTACTGTGATTCTGGAGAAACAAATATGGCATGGAGATAAGAGGATTCCAATACTACATAAAAAAGAGTTAAATGTATTGTAAGAAAAAAAAGAAAAAAAAAAAACATCCAAAAAAACACTGGACCCCAGTGACCCAAATAGAATCACTGACACATTTTAAAACATCAACATGAGGGAGCCTAAATAATGAGACTGCCCAAAATGATCAGTGAAATAGTTCTTTTTGTTTGATTTTTCTCCACTGTATCCTGTATTACCTGTGTCTGTATTTCCTTTGTTATCTGCACCATACATCACAAATGACTTAAAAATGATCAAGTCCTGCTCAGCATACTGTCGTTTTTATAAGTGGTAAGTCAAATTAAAGCCAACTGGCTAGATATGGTTCCTCCATTGCTTTTCAGAATTTTGATTGTGCCCAAAGTTTAGATACTGGGGTATTTCCGGACATTTCGAAACAAGTATTTGTGCATTCTTTGTTGAAGAAACAAATGTCCTGCTTCAGACCAGTATCTCATATTTCATTTTTAATGAATTTGTGCTCTATCACTTAAACAGCTCTCACCAAGCTCTGTCCTGGAGAGCCGGTGTCCCTGCAGAGTTTAGCTCCATTCAATTGTCACGCCGTGGGCGTTCCATTTGTGTCTGTCTGGTCTTGTCTCCCCCTCTGTCTTTGTATCTTTTGGTTTAGC
>JAUCMS010000010.1:322028-338552 GCA_032357445.1 Enteromius radiatus | reverse complement strand
TATAAAGGATGAACTGACTATGTACTAATGCTTAACTAATGATACATAGCGTGTAGTTATTATAAAGTGTTACCGAGCCTTCTTGTTTAATACTTCTGGATTAAATCTGTGAGTTGTTCCCCATGGAAGTTTAACTGAACTATTACAATCATTATATAACGTTTGTATTGCTCTTTTAAAGTATTGACAAAAAACAAAAAAGTCTAATAAATCAAATAGAAAGTCGTGTTTAACATCATCAACGGCATTATATATATATATATATATATATATATATATATAAGATATAACTGTTATCATTTCTGTAATCCTTATAATCGATAAAATCTCAAATTAATCTGATATTATTACTAATTTGTCGTCATTGCATAAAGCCAAGATACTTGCAAGATACTTTTCTTTTCCCACCCGAGTCAGTCCGAGTCAGTCGTGCTCTTTAACCAATCAGATGTGACCTCGTCGTTTCACCAATCATAACCCGCCAGGAGTGCAGCCTAAATCCTGTGTACATGAAATAAACCTGCTCGCAAGCAGGTTCAAGCTCACAGACCTGTTGCTATGACAGCAAGTCCTGGATGAGAGTCGAAGAACGAAACAATCCAAGATCAGGACCAATCCACAACAATCAAATCCAGTTAATTGAGTTAGCGACGTACGAAGAACGAGCCCCAGCAAAAAGACCAGCATAAACCAGCATCAAAACATACCTAACCAGCATATGCTGTTTTTTTCAGCAGGGTAGTTCTGATCTTTTGTTTTGTATCTTAACAATTTTGATGTGTTGGTTAAGTTGGTAATTAATATTTTTTTTGTTTTTGTTTTTGTTTTTGTTTGTTTATTTTAGTCTTGATCAGATTTTTTTTTTTGTATTTGAGTTATTTAACTAGTTTTATAAACTAGTATAAAAGTTACAATACAATAGCACATTGTGAAGTCTTATAAAATGTATGGTGGTATGTCACTGCTCATGCTTATGAGAGCGATTATAATATAATATGAACAAACTATATGCAGTATATGAGAGCACATTGTTATTTTATTTTTCTCTGATGTAGCCCCTTCAGAGATCAAACTAGTGGCATTTCTGAACTAATCTGTCCCGTTTTAGAGAATGCTGTTGACCACACAGTGGCGCTGCTGTTACAAAAATGATGAAATACACTACTCGACAGAAGATAACACAGCCACAGTATGATGCATGTGTTGAACAGGCAAGCGGGAATAACTCACCATGGCATATCAGTTATGCATGGTTTGCAAATGAATTTATCTTTTAAAGAGACAAACAACAACATTGCAGTTTTGTAAATGATATATGTTTCAGTTCAATTCATTTGGAAGATTTAAAACTTTGAAAACAAAGTAAATGATTTGTTTCCCATGTCCTAATAAAATGCCAGATGCAATGTGTGTCTAGAACAAGGAACACATCACACATTAAAATATTTTTAAACTGTTTAGCTGTTGCCTTTTTTCTTAGTTTTAGTATTTCTATATGGTTTTAATATTACTATAGACTAACCTCATACAATCAATGCAATTTAAGTTGCTTTTACTAAATGTAACAATGAAAATGTAAAAAAACAGCATGTACAGCAGCATGTTATTATCCTACATTTTCTGTGTTTAGACTCATAAGCAGTTATATGTCATGCTTCTGCAACCTTTTTTTTTATTATTATTTATTTATCCTTTATTTTACCAGGTGATGTCCCATTGAGATAATCAAATCTCTTTTACAAGGGAGCCCTGGGTTACAAGGTAAAGTTGCTACAACCTAATATTCTTGGTTTGATACATCAGAGGGTGTTTGAAGTGGTTATAGTCATTCCACATTTACAGATTGTAGTGTTGTAATGTGAAATTATTGTGGTCAATAAAACAAAATGCATTCTAATTAGCACAACAATTTGTACAAAACAGTAACTAATCTCTCAAAGTCAGAAAATTCCTGTTTATTTTTTACATATCTTGTCAATCTGAGGCGTAGCTGTAGCTTGTGTTTTGCTTGACTGAGAGATATTCTAACAGAAACGAAGGCTCTCGAGCCTATAGTTCTTTCTGTGAGTGCCTATTAGTCAATAGAAGCAAAAAAATAAACCAAACTACATTTAAAAAATCTTTCATCAATAATCAAAGCTAGTGAATCCATTACTTAAACAGAGTGTTATGTTAAGTGTAGGGTGGCAAAATGGTGACATGAAAGGATTTTATTATATTACCATGTTTGAGAACTGTGCAGCATTATGAAAGTGTCTTATGTTCAAGCATGCATTTCTTTAATCAAAAATACAGAAAACCTTATTAAAAATACAGAAAGCCTAACATTCTGAAATATTATTACAATTTGCAATAATGTGTGTTGATTGTTGTTTTGTTTTAATATACTTTTATACTATTTTCATCAAATGTAATTTATTTCTGTAATTCAGCATCATTACTCAAATTAATTCAAACCTATGATACGTTTTTGGGGGTTCACTTATAAATGAAAAGTTAAAAAGAACAGCTTTTATTTAAAATGGAGATGTTTTCTATATCAGTTATCACAATTGCTGTTTCTATCAATTTAACAAATCCTTGCTGAATAAAAACTATTTTTTTTCCAAAAATAAAAAAAAAACAAAAATACTGACCTCAAGCTTTTAAATGGTAGTGTATATTATTACAGAAATTACACTTTAAATAAATGCTGTTCTTATTTAACTTTTTATTCATCAAAGAATCACAAGAAAAGCACAACAGCTTTCCATCAGCATTGCATAAAATGCAGCATCAGGTAAATAAAGTAAAGTAATAATATACAATAAATGACTTTCTGCAAAAAAACAAAAAAATATATAAAAATATATATTATATCTTTTGATATAATATATTTATTATCATAATATATTGATTGATTTATTTTTATATCATATTGCCCTGATTCTTAGCTCACAGCCTCACACAGATTCTTCTAACACATCTGGGTCCTCTTATGTGCATGCTGAGATACTGATACCTTTTCCAGCTGGCTGATGCCCTCTTCAACACAGCAGATAGAGGCCACGGTCCTCAGCGCGTGTGCGTACAGAGTACTGAAGCAGTCCTGGCGGCAGATCTTCAGAAGGGCCACCACAGCTCCCTCCTGTGGACCACACAAATGCATTCAAATATCAATGAATAATCTGCTGAGTAAAAACAACCTCCAGCCCTTCAGTAACATTTGATTGAATGTGTATTCTTCGTAATGAAATGAAAACAATATTGTCAATATTGTTGTCATCATTAGTCAATATATAGCAATATATTAAATATATCCTTGTGCTATGTGAATGTGTGTCCATGCTTGTGTGTGTGTGTGTGTTGTTGGTCTATTCACAGAATTTTTAACACAGAACTGTGGATGATAGAAATCGGTGGCCACTACAGAGAAAATGACTGCGAGACGAACTAACCACTGTCATTATGTGAATAAGCTTAATAATGTGGCAACAAAGCGCGTCATCCTGAGGCCAGGCGATGCCACGCTAGAGAGCCTCGATCTGCAGCTCCAGCTTCCTCATGCCCATCACTACAGTAAATGTGGATGTTAGCACTCAAAAACTCTTCTTAGAGAAGAAATTTGTGAACACAAAATCATGAACTAAAACTAGAAGAATGAATGGAGATTAAACAGCTGACAGATCTTTAACATGCATTACTGCAGTGTACCAGACGGTACTGATAGATGAATTCAGATGCCGGTGGTAAGCAGCCACTAGTCATTTCTCTAACAGGAGCATAATGTAGCCAAGGCAAAGAGCCAGAAAACACGACTGCCACTGTGATCAATGCAGCACACTAATGGGACGGGACAGTATTGATCTGATTAGAAACACACACCAGTAAAAACCTTATCAGGCGGCTAATGGACATGAGGCTGCACCATCACTGTCATCAGAGGAAAATTGCTCCAGAGTACACTAGTGTCAGATGCGCACTGCCAGGTCCCTCACCAGTGTCTTATTAGAAGTCTAATATACTAAAATACTAGTGGAGTACTAAAATGAACTCCAGAGGAGTAGTTGCTCAAGGGTCTCACCTTAGCTGTGGTGTTGAGGGTGGAAGAAGGCACTGGTTTTTCACTCCTCCCACCTACAAACTGAGTCTCGAACCCATAACCTTTACAAATTACAAGTCCAGCTCTTTAACCATATGGCCATGACTGTCCCCTTATTGTCTGTCCTATACAGTGTACCCTGGACAAAAGGGTCATTGCTTAGCCAGCTTTGCTGGATTGCCCCCAACTACTGCCAGACAAAAATTTTCTTTGTAACCAAGAAACTAAATTATTTCCATTCCAGTGAATATTCGGTTACCAGCCATCTCAGTTTTGTCAGGGATGAGGAACTATCAAGCGCCCCAGTGGGGAATTTGGGAAAGCGAGAGGGTGTGAGGTGATGCTCATCAATGGCATCAAGCAGTGCAGCACTGTAAGAGCCATGCTGATGTATGGAGATCTAAGGTCTGAACTTCTGTGATTACAAAATATGTGCCCTTTACCACTAAGATGACTTCACCACAAAGAAGAGACTTTGGTTTAATACAAGCCAGTCAAAATCCCTAAAGGAATGACTTGGAAAACTGAGTTAGTAGCCTGAAATGACCTAGACAAAAATCCATCTGAAACAAATGTGAAGCACAGATGATCTCTATCTAATCTTGCTGAGCTGGAACAAATTTGCATTTTATTGCAAATTTGGTGAAACTGAAACAAAATGTGAACAAACGCAATGGAGTGAAAGCGTTACATACGATGAGAGATTCCAGAAGGAGCTGATCACATGCAGGACAGTACTTGTTTAAACCACTGCATATTGTGAGGACCAAACGAGCACACCAAGGCAGAAAGCCATTTTATTAGGCCCTTAAAAGAAAACTGCATATAAATCATAATATATGTAATCTTTCACAATAAATTAGTATAATTTATATTGTTAAAATTTTGTTTCTGTTTCACCAAATTTGCAATAAAATGCAAACAGGAATAAAACACCCATAAGCATGCATTTATAAGGTCCTTCAGTATTTTTAGAAGTTTTCAGATTGATCAATAGCTAATTACCCTTCTCCATCCCCAACTCTTCCTCTGTCAGTTCTCCTTGAATCAGACTCATTCTAAAACATGTACTAAAATAAACTTTAACATATATGCAATACATTCGTTGGTTCTGTTTTGTTTCTCCTGTGGGGTATTGTTGCTCTCTTGCCAAGTTCTTGCCAAGAATGAGTGTGTGTGTGTGTGTGTGTGTGTGTGTATTCTCGTACTTTAGCAATGATGCTGCAGAGCTGTGGCCCATCTTGAGTTAAAGACAGCAGGTTACTAATGGCAGTGCTGATAGCAAAAACATTATCAGAATCTTCAATCTGATTAATCAAAATCTGAGAAAAAAGAGAGAAAGAATTGAATGTCACTAATGGATCACCCAAATCACATAGTTAAGTTTCTATTCCTATTTTTATTTCTATTTCTGTAAAACAGAATCAATTTCACATAATGTTTCAATGTAACTGTAATGCAAAAATATATGCTATTTTCTAACCACTGTCAGTAAAATGTAGTTTCAAATGTCTTTTTTTTATTTACGTAAAAAACAAAAAAAACAAAAAAAAACAAACATACATTCAAATAAATTACATAAAACAATAAAATGTCTTATCTACTACTCCTATGCTCTTTGACAACAAAGTGTTTATACTTTCAAGATTTTAGTGTGAATAAAATACAAAATACCGGACAAATCAGGACATCTGTTTTAGCATTACATCTTAGCATTAGAAATGGAGCGTAGCGATAGTTCTGGCAGGTCACGTTAGTCAAGCTCACATCACTTGACACGTCCACCTATAAGATCACAACATCAATCATAATTTTTTTCATAAGGTTCCTTCGGTCATTATCCTATGGAAGCCTGTTTCTGCCACTGCATAAAAAATAAAAAAAGGTTATTGCGACTTTTTTTGTCACAATTTTTTTCTTACAATTGTGAGCTATGAAGTCAGATTTGCGAGATATAAAGTCAGAATTGCAAGTTATAAAGTCAGAATTGCGAGATATAAAGTCAGAATTTGGAGTTATAAAGTCAGAATTGTGAGATATAAAGTCAGAATTTTGGCTTTTTTCTTGCAATTGTGAGTTTATATCACGCAATTTTAACTTTTTTTCTCTTCATTTGCGACACTTTCTTTCTGGCAAAGCACCATAGGAAACCACGAGATGTGGTTCAATGATTGGGTCACTGTTCGTTTTGAATGCTTCAAGCCAGATCATTTTTCAGGAGAACCCATCAATGCATCCATTTAACTTATCATATCCATCAATATGCCACACATCGTTTGGCCTGCGACTGTTATATGTGTCGCTGTAGACGATCGCGAGCACACACATCAACTCCTCATCCATCAGTCGCATCAACTGAGAGACAGTTTCTCTGCCTGTAATAATGCCGGACAGCCAACAGCTGATCTATAAAACATGCCACTTCAGCCTCAACTGTTTTATTGTGTCTTCATCACAAATGATTCCTGCATAACGTTCTCTCAAGAGTCCGTAAACTTTATGTTGTGTGACTCCTCTAATAAAATTAAGATTTCTCTATTAGCCAAACCGTGCCAAAATCAATCTTCTATGATCTTTTCCATGGTTACAGGCTATAGAATATGCATCCCACTGTTCCTGGGACACTTATTGTCTTTGGCAAGTACATCTCAGTAACACTCAGTAAATCTTGCAATTCCAACTTTATAACTCACAATTCTGACTTTATAACTCGCAATTCTGAGAAAAAAAATTCATAATAAAAATAATAATTTTTATTTTTTATACAGTGACGGAAATGGGCTTCCATATTATCCAGCAGCTATCGCTCAGGAACTTATAATCCACCTCCATCCCCAGCTCTTCCTCTTGTCCAGTCAGGACATGGCAGTGAATATATCATTGAGTCAGACCACTGAATCATGCTGTAAATAATCATGTAGAACAATGGTATCTGCTACATTTATCATGATGTTGGTTCTGTTCTGTTACCCTCAAGGGATTATTCTGCTCTCCCTGCTCCTATTCATGCAAGGCTGCATGCTCTAAACTAAAATGTATGCTAATCAAAAGTTATATTGACAATAGTGTTCCTGACAGAACTGCAGTTTTAGGATGAATGTTGTTTTGTTGTATTATTTAAGAATGACTGATGAAACAAAAATAAATGTAACACTTTAAAGTAACGTTCAGTTGCAAGACATTCATAAGTGATTAGTAAATGATCAACAAAACTAATGATGAACTAATTATTTACAAAACATGACTATATGTCAAATGATATAGTAATATGTTAACAATGTACAAATCCCTTTAAGAAAATAGCATATCATGGCATATCATGAAATAATCAAACATATCCTTGGTAAATGGTTAATAAGTTACTAGTTAATGTATTATTACTATTCTAAAGTGTAAACTACTCATCAGTTGTAAATGTTTTACAAGCCTGCTGATTACAGTTTTTGTGTGCGTATACACTGGGGTGGAAGATCTACCAATGATGAGTAAAACATTTACAGCTGATGAGTAGTTTACACTTTAGAATAGGGTATGCAGAAAGTGTTGTAAATGATGCATAACGCGTTTACACAACAAGTTTTGGAAGCTTGATCTCAAGGCAATTCATACACATTTTATGATGGGAATAATTCGTACAACCTCACTCGTACAAATTCGTAAAATTTTTGCAAAATCTTACATATTTTAAGTTGCCAATTCATATGAATTTGTATGAATGACCTAAACCCTGCCCCTAAACCTACCCATCACTGGGGTTTTAGACAAATCGTACAAAATAGTACGTACGTAAGTGCGGTCATATGAATTAGCCACAAAAATGCCAACTCGTAATTAATATATATTAATATATAATAAATAAAATCTAAAAAATAATAACTTATTAACCATTTACCAAGGATATGTTTGATTATTTTATTAAATGTTTTTTTTAAGATAACTTATGACAGATTTGTACATTGTACATTATTGTGAACATATAGTCATGTTTTGTAAATGATTAGTTAATCAACTTCTATGCACTTGTAAACAATTTATAACTCTATCTACAAAACATAGATAAACATTAATATATCACGTATTAATCATTTATGAGCGCATAGTTCATAATTCATCATTAACTAATCACTTATAAATGCCTTACAACTGGATATTATTATAAAGTATTACCAGAATAAAATAGTAAATTAAAGCTTCATATACCTGTATCTCATTGGCCAGTGCCATGTCAATCATATGGCTAAAGGAGTCACTGACATCAGTAAGGATCTCATGAATAGCTTCCTTCATAGATTTGAGGAAGTATTCATCCTCAGTATGAAGACACCTGTGGGGTAAACACCGTCAGTTATGATTCATCTGATCTTCAGTATGTGAATTTTAAGGGGACGCAAATAGGTGTAAAAAGTTGTAAAGTTCTTCACCTCTCAGTAATAACGTTCAGCTCCATGCACTTCTCCAGCAATGATTTCTCATACTGCCACGAGACACACAGAATATCATAAATATAAGCTTTGCAGGGTCTGAACATAAACCACACAATTAAAAGGTTTTTGAGAGTAATGTTTAACTACAAGATACATCTAAAATATAGTGCTTCTCTTTTGCTAATTATGGCTCCTTCAGTGTGCATCTATGGGATTTGACATCAGATTGAAATGATCGGTAAAATACAGTACCAACACACATGATCTGAGTTAGTTGAAATAGAATTAGTTGATTGGAATGTTGTTCCAGGAATATGCTGCACTTGGTGAAATCATGTTCACCAACTCAAGTAATAATAATATTACTAACAATGCTCAAACCCAGTTGTGAATCATAAATTCCTCTATACCCTTGCTATATATTTATATATATACATATATTTGTCCACTTAAACTAACTCTTAGTAACTTTGCAAGTACTATACATGTCAACTAGAATTCATTACAGTACTGGTAGACTGTCTGCTTAATTACTCACCCTCATGTTGTTCCAAACCTGTGACACTCTTTTATCTTTGGAACACAAGTTAAGATATTTTTTGAACAAATCTGAAAGAATAATTTTTGTGTGCAAAGAAAACTAAAATAAGAACTTAATTCAACATTTTCTTCTCTTCCATGTCAGTGTGTTCAGAACCCATGCATGTGATGCTACTGACAGTTTTCTGATGTAGACGTCCATCTCTGTTGGTTCATTGTGAATACTAGAAAGTATTCTAGTAGCCTCATAACATTATGTTTAAAGTACTGATGTCACATGAACTACTTTAACAATGTAGTACTATATTTATGTGCCTTGATCATAGTACCCTTAATACCCTTGCTGTCTACATAAGGTCATAAACTTAATCAAAAAATTTTTGGGCAAACTATCCCTTTAATATCTGGACAACAGCAGACACTCTACTGACTACTTTGCAAGTTGACACTAGTTGAGGAAAGTCAGAGTCAGTCTACAGACTGAAGCTAACAGATTTCACAGAAAATCGGGTAGTGCATGATAGTCACAGACTCCAGATTGTTAGCTTCAGACTTTGATTCCATCCTGTCAGAGGATATCACACGTTTGACATTTTCAGCCAATTTTAGAACAAATTTGTTTTCGTTTGTCATGTGTCTCCTATCAACAAGCCGCACGTTATTGCATCAGTTTGTTGTGATCATAACAACTTCTGGGAGTGTATGATGCCCAGTCACTATTCAGTAAAAGTATGTCAACTTATTCTACTAATCCTAAGCCTGTACTAACAGTCCATTAATATTCTAATGAAACTTAGTTGACATGTAGTTGCAAAGTTTTTATAGTTAGTTGGATGTGTACTATTGAAATAAAGTGTAATTATTTAATATACATTGAAAAATGTTCATTAAATGTGATTAAAGTCTTTAAATGTTATTGCTGAAGACACATCTGTCATTTATTTTGGAAAGTGTCCTTCTGTACCTTCTGCATTTCCGGTGGGGCATTTCTGGCAGTACTGTACTCTTGGATGAGAGAGCGCACATGACAGTTGACCCTGACAGCCGTGCTGTGGACCCGCTGCCAGCGGCCCTTCTCCAGACGCTGGAACATCTTCCCCAGCTCCGTGCTGACCACCAGTGCCCTCTTCAGTAGAGTCTGCAGGTTATCACGAGTGACGTGCTCACCAACAGCACCTGTCCCGGACACGATGAGCTCACCTGGAGCGTCTTCGTCTACACCGATGGGTTTAGACTGCAGAACGCACATGCACTCCACCTCCGTCATGTGTCTTAAGTCTTCCATCCAGCGCTGTACCGAGTCCACCTGTATGGCATGCATCCTGCTGCATGGACATACACAACAATGTCAGGTCATTAACAAACTCAAATCTCTATACATACATGAGCCTGTAGAGCTTGTAATTAATGACTTGTGACAGATGTCTGGAACTGTGCTCAGATTTGTCGAAAAATCCTAGTCTTCAATCAAAAGATATTATAATACTTTATTTTGATAGTCCACATAAGACATTCTACTAACAGTGAGTAACTTTATTTTGATGGGTCCACAACATACTGACTATCAAAAACTTTACAAGTATATGAGATTTTGACAATGGCCTCCGTGGCCATGACAAGTCAGGATGAGGACTCAGGAGCGGCTTCCATAACTGTAGCAGGGCAAGACAAGGGTTCTATGGTGGCCCTTATGACTGTGAAAGAGCAAGATGAGAGTGCCATGGCCTCCATGACCGTAGCTAGACATGACAAGAACTGGTGGCTTCCTTAGCTGTAGAAAGGCGAGGTGAGGGTTCAAAGGAGGTTTTAATGGCCGTGTATCTCTGGGGGTTGTGCAGCCACTGGTGGAACCTCTGGTGAATCTATGGCACTTGTCAATACCTCTAGAGTCAGTGAAGCCACTGATGGAACCTCCAGGGGATCTATGGTGTAAATTGACTCCTCTGGGGATTGTGCAGCTGCCAGCGGGACCTTCAAGGGATCAACGGCCAATACTTCCAGCAGTACAGGGCCAGATTCACAAACTGGTGAGGTTTCAGACACAGATTCAGGGGCAGACAAAAGTATCCAGGGCAGACTCTTGAGCAGTTACAGTTTCTGGAGAAGACTGGTGAGCAGATGGGGCCTCTGCAGCACAGTGTGCGGCCTACACGCTTAGAATGGCGATTACCATTGGAAGCACAGAGGATAAGGGGAAAGGTCTCAAGGTTTATTAATGCTGACATTTTTGGAAGAGCAACTCACGGTTGTCTGCCATCTTGAGCAGCGGCACAGAGTTGTTGGCCATCTTGGGCAGTGGCTCTAGGTTGGCGGCCATCTTGGGAAGTGGCTCTGGGTTGGCAGCCATCTTGGGCAGTGGCTCAGAGTCGGCAGCCATCTTGTGCAGTTGCTCAGGTGCGGCAGCCATATTGTGCAGTGGCTCTCGCTGATCAGATGAGACATGGCATGAGGCAGATTGGCGTAGACGCTACGTCGCTCTGAATGGTGAGGGTAGACGTGGCATGACTCTAGCTGTTAAGATGAGAGGTAACAGGAACTTGGAAGATCAGCGATGAAGTGGTGATCAGCAATGACTTGACTTGATGGGTGAGGATCAATATAAACTTGGCTTGACTTGTGCAGATTTGTAATAACTTGACTGGAATTCTATGAAACTTCCACTTAACTTATGGTGCACGGTGATGGCTTGACTTGGTTCTTAACAGTCGACTTTGGCTTGGCTTGGCATGAGGAGTTTGGCGATGGCTTGACTTGACTTGAGATGAATGACTGTGGCTTCTCTTGGCTCGACAAAGGCAGCTGTGGCACGGAGGGGTGCTGTGATGTCCGCCATTCTGCAATCTGTCTCCGTTGTCACCGTTATATTATGGTCACGCTCTGGCATGCCCACCTTTTCAGCTGTAGACACAATCCTAGAGTTGCCGTGTTCCACAGTAAATACAGAGCCAAAAGTCAATAGAGCATGATCCACAAATTGAATGAATGATGATTGTGGACCCTCACGTCTCAAAAAAAGCAATGATTTTTGTGCCATCACAAAATAATTTCCATTAGAATTAACTCCGGAAGATCTGAGTAATAGGCAATGGTTAAAAAGTCTCTGACATGATCTTCCAGTGATCGGGAACCCTGCTTAAGAGCAAATACCATTTCTGTAGTGTCCATACCTGACCAGTGTTCACTCGAAAAGTGAAAAAGATGAATTCTGTAACAAAGGGGACTGACAAGGGCGGATCCAAATGCGAAGCTTTATTAAAAGGCATGGTAAAACAGACAGGGTCGGTCAATCGGCAGACAAAGTCCACGGGGCAAAATTTAGCAATAATCCAAAGGCAAGACAAGGTTGGTACACGAAGAAATCAAACACAGGAAACAAGACTAGACTAGGGAACACAAGGAAACACTTTGTACAAGGGAAAACATTCAAATGAACAGTGAGGAACACATTTCATAATAAGAGTCCTTAGAGTACAATGCAGAGACAGACAGGGGTAACACACACACATATAACAGAGTCTGTAGTGGAGTGCCCTCTACTGGAGTTTGTGGGCACTCCAGCTGATGAACGTGACATCGCTAAAAATGAATGCTCTGTCATGTTGGAAATATCCCTTACACCAAACCAAAACCTACCCGATAATATTAACAAATGCAAAAATGATTTGCTATTGTTTGCTTCCTTGTCGAACCATTTTACACAGGATTCAAACTGGTGCTTTTCACCACTACGTATCATCGTATCACGTGAGCTACCGAGTAAACCTCGAAAACTCATATATATGAAGCTGTATATGTGACAACAACATTCAAAAGTATCAGTTTCCGTGCAGGATGTTAAAAATGTTTTGAAGTCATAAAATAACATTCTGCAAGTAATTGTGTGAAAATTTAGCGTTTATTAGGCCTAATGAAAAATGTACCTGTAAATCATACTTTTGTGAAAAAAGGAATGTCTGCTCACATGAGTTGTGTTTTGAAATGTATTAAAAATGAGAAAAGTTTAGTAAAATGTAGCAAACATTTAGTTTTATTTGTTTTAGGTTTTATTTATTTAATAATCCACACTGTTTTCTCTTCTTTTCTCAAGAATCAGTCAAACAGCAGTAACTGTGGGCCGAAGAACCCATTAAAGCAGACACAGAATGGCATGATGATGATGATTAAATCAGAAAAACTGTGGGGGGACACAGAAATCCCCATTTGCCCCAGTTTTAATGGATGCTATGCCCCTGATTCTGCTTCATTATAAAGACTGTATCTGACCTGAGGTCAGTGCAGAGGTCAGGACTGATGTGATTTAATACGTTTACAGTCATTAAAAATAATATTAAAGGGAAAACTGTACTACTCACATAGGTAAATAGTATTTAGACAATATAGTAAGATTAATGTTAAAACCAAAAAAATGAATAAAAAAATATTTCAAATAATGGCACTACAGATACTACCATTACAAACAAGGACAAGTTTTTTGTTTTGTTTTGTTTCGTTTTCCTTTCTCGCAAATGGGTTCTAATTGGAGATACTTTGGTTGTGTTGCACAGTCAACGATAATGTCCGTCAGTATAAACTAACAGTGGTCAGTATGTTTTATTATTCTACCCATCTCCACCTTCACCAAGGCAGTGTGATCTAATGAGTGTCACAGAGTGAACGAGGGGAACAGGAAACAAACCTCAAGTCGGCGACCCACAGATTGTACTGCCACTGTGTGCAGAAGCCAAAACTCAAAAAACAAAATATACTTATACCACATCCATGTTTTTACCATGTGAAAATGTGATGTTTATATTTTCATTCTGCGCAAGTGGAAAGTTATAAAGCGGAGTATCTCTACCATTTCTAATTATATACACACAATTGTTGTTTTAGAACAGAAAAGTTTAAAATTACTGTTACATTATTACAGTGTGTTACATCTAGCCTTTTTGAACAAAGTATGAACCAGCACAAACAATTTCAGTGAGAAAGGCCTCTTGTGAATGGATCATCATGATAATGGGTTTATTTGAATGAATGTGGAGGAAAAGCTGCTCTCCAGCACAAATATTTACATTTCCATCCATCGATGGGTCAGAAAGTGCTGCTCTTTTATCCCCGTGTATGGTGAGGTCAGATTCATTTACACACCTGAGAGAGGAAGACACATTTACAGTCATGGTGCCTCTGAATAAACAACCATCTCGCTTGCATTTCAGAGGACAATTTTTCTCAAAACGTTTAATAGCAGCATCAACTATAATGAAATATACAAAGAAAGTTGTATACAAAGTCTTTGATGTTTTGTAGGGGATTTTTAAAGCACTGCTTCTTCAGCAGCCCGATTTAGCATTTCTGAAACAAACACACTACCAATATATTCAACTGAATATTTCTGTATATTTCCTGCCATTATGTCACAATACACCTACAACCTCCACATCCTGGCCGATTAAGGCATGCATTTCTTCCCAACAGACATCAATTATTCATCTGTTCTTGTCAGACATTGTGTCTATGTTTACCAATTGAAATGGATTGTCTTTCAGAATAAAAATTGAATTTTCTTCTCGGAGATGATGCATATGGAAAAAAGTCTGAATCTTCACATCAGTTTCTTCACTTGTTGGTCAAACGGAAGATGCTTTTGGATGAGCTGTCAGCTGAAGCTCCTGTATTATTCATGCGCATCCTGAAGTGATTTTTTCTCGTAGCATCTTTACATGACATGATCATATTCTGAGTTTTTTTTGACATCATAGATGAACCGAACCGAAGCGCTGTGATGACATCATATCTGATGCTCTGTGTATATCTTGTGTGTGTGTGTGTGTGTGTGTGTAAACAGATGGAAAGTCCAGTGGAGCACAGAAAAGCACCTGTCCAAACTGCTGGTGTGTGCAATGCTAATTGTTCATCAGGGGTGGAAGGCAAACTCAACTCACAGTGATTCAGCATCACCGTGAACATGAATGAGCAGCAGAACACACCACACTCACTTCCTGCTAAACCTCCACCTGCTGTCTGACGGAGCGACGAGCCGTGAATCACACGGGCTTCAGTTCAGGCTGCTCTCTTCATTCACACAAACACATGAATATATATTTAGATTCTGAACTTGTTTGTTTCTTCTTATTGATCTTACCATATACCCCTAGTAAAAAAAAAATCCCTGTTAACTCAAGATCATATTGTCTATCTTAGTTTTTATTCTTTTATAGATAATGATCTTGAGTTAACAGGGATACTGCTGGGGGTATATGATAAGATCATTAAGAAGAAACAAACAAGTTCAGAGAAGAAGAAACCAAGCAAAAGCATTACCTTTGCTAAGAATATAAATATATATTTAAGTGCTTATATGACTAAAGACAGCTGCCTGAACTGGATCCTGTGTGATTCACAGCTTGTATAGATAGATAGAGAGAAAATATATATTTTATATATAAAAAATGTGTTTGCGAGGAGGCAAACCATGTTAAAAACAAAAAACAAAAGGTTGTAGGTCACATATGTTTATGTTCTGGACATGTAGTTCAGAGTAAGTTTGGTGTGATTACTGTCAGAAACAAACACATTAGGTAATCACTGACTCTGACCTGCAATCTGAGCCTGTCTCACTCTCAACAACACACATCAGCATCTATTACTACACATTACAATGAGAATACTGTTTGCTTCTGTTTCCTCTTCATATCCACCTTATTTCTGTAAGCTATATTTCTGTCTATGTGTGAGTCATTTGATTCATTCCCTGCCAAAGGTAAATAAGTAGAAGAATAACATAGTGCTGTAAACCGTGGGTGTGGGTTACCAACACATTCAAGTAATTCTGCACCTGCTTTTATGTTAATAAAGGTGGATAAAGTCATATACTTCTTTTGCTTATTTTTAATGACTTAATTTTCAAGCGATGATGAGGCATGCATGTCCACTTACATCTTTCCAGAGATTGAGGAATAGCTGCTCTGTCTGGAGCTCTGCGGTGTGGCCATTCTGACTCCTTATTTCAACATGGTTCCTGTGACACACAGTATTCACAGACTCATCAACAGCAAAAACAGTTACACTGACCACTATTATATACTGATGATATTATATAGTATTCATAAAAGCCTGTCTGCTTGAAGAGAAATGAATTATTGTCCCTCTAAAATTGGCAGGGTTGGAAACAGCATTTGAATGGGATGAAATGTAATTTATGGATTTGATCAGCTTGATCCAGAGCAGGGACCAAATCCTCCATTAACAGACCTTTAAAATGATGTATAATTTGTTCAGGGCTGTGCAGAGACATTCAAAGGGGCGGGTGCCCAAAGTTAAAAAAGGGACAGACAACAGGCTGTATGACAACATCTCACATTCATGATGAATATTTTATAATAAGCTTATGTAGCAAATAGTGATGTCCGGTTCGCAAACGAATCGTTCTATTTAACCGGATCTTCTTAGTGAACCGGTCGATCCGGTTCACCAAATCGAACTGAATCGTTTGAAACG
>JAUCMS010000010.1:303223-315097 GCA_032357445.1 Enteromius radiatus | reverse complement strand
TATAAATACCGGTCTGTTTGTCTGTCTAGTCACGGTTCATTGTTTATGTGTACTGTCTTTCTGTCGTGTTATCCATTCGTGTTTTCTTTGTGATTCTGGACTTTCTGTTACCGACCTCGCCTGCCTTAGATTACCGTTTCTGTCTTGCCCTCTGGACACTGTTTACCCCTCGCATGACCCACGCAACGGACTTTTACTACGATTCAGCCTCGCCTCTGACATGGATGTTTGCCAGTATTGACCCTGTATGTCTGTTTATGCTCTGTGTGCTGTTAATAAAAGCCTGCACTTAAATCCGAACGCCTCCTTGCCTCATGATCGTGACACAAACAGACAGAAGGTGAAGCAGAATAAATGGAGAGCTGTATGTGGAGAAGCTGTGGACCAGCAGCTGAGAGAGATATCAGTGAGATGTCACATACTCAACCACTGAGACCCGGCTGACTGGACCAGCCTGCTTTCACTCTTATATGTAGGCATTCGCATATCAAATTTATTTTTTAATAAAAATAATTATAATAATATATATATATATTTTTAAGTTTAAAGAAAAATGTAAAAGACAACCTATTCCAAAAACCCAGTCCTAATGATGATATTTAAAGGGTTAGTTCACCCAAAAATGAAAATTCTGTCATTAATTACTCACCCTCAACTATTTTTGATGATATCAGAGAGCCATCTGTCCCTCCACAGACAGCAACACAACTGAAATGATCTCAGATGTAGAAACATAGTAAACACATCGGTAAAACAGTCCATGTGACATCAGTGGCTCAGCTTCAGTTTAGCGACGCTACAAGAATACTTAAAAAAATAAAAATGAAACAAAAATGACATCATATACTCAACTATTCTTCTTCTATAACTTCCGTCTTCGGCTATTTTAGAAAACATTACTGTGTAAGCGTACTAGGTGCTTTTACCTTGATGTAAACAAGGCTGATTACGTCAAATGCATTAAAGCTTACATATAAGATGTGTTAAGCATGGCAGAAGACATAAGTCATTGGAGAAGAGTAAATTATGTTATTTGTATTTTATTTGTGCAAAGTCACATGGACTGTTATACCGGTGTTTTTACCACGTTTCTGGATCAGGGATCATTTCAGTTGTGTTGCTGTCTATGATCATAAATATCTTAATTTGTGTTTCAAAGAAGAGCAAAAGTCTTATGGGTTTGGACCGACATGAGGGTGAATCATTAATGACAGAATTTTAATTTTTGGGTGAACTCACCTTTTAAGGTGCTCTCTGGCAGTATACAATGTTTTGTGTGAGGTACACAATAAAATGTCGGTCAATAGTTAAAATTGAATCCTCCGAGTGAAATGTTATAATGTAAAATTAACCAACTGTGTTAAATAAATCTGATAATCTTACTGATCATAAACAAAATATAATATATGAATGAAATATTCATACAATTCTATGAATGAAATATTCATAAGTTAAGTAAGGATTCGTAAACATATACATAAACATTGATACGGTAGTGATTTCTGTTCTCTCAGTTGTACATTTTAGTGTATTCACAAATGTAGCCCATGTAGACAAATAACATATGAATTCTCAGTGAATGAACAAACTATGGCCTTTATCAGGATAATTTCAAAAAAAAACTTGAAGATTTTATTTGACAGCTTTTATATGTGTACTTTGTAACAAGATGAAGCCACACAAATGATTACAGCAGTCAGTACAGAACAGTTTGGAAATAATGAGAAAATAAAGTACATAGTACATTTTAAAAGGGTATCGCCCCAGTGACAGTTCTGTACCTGTAATCTGTAAATATTACATTTTCTGTAATGAGCAAAACATTGTCAAAAGACACGACAGGGGTGCACATAAATATTCATTCCGACAGCAGACACTGAAGGAAAGTCTGTCTGATATCAGCTCTCAGTGACTGGCCACTCAACTCCACTACCACAGTAGATTTAGTCAAGGTAAAGAGTAGTATTTAACAACAACTGCTGTCATAAAGTCAGTTTACACTGAAGACTGTCATCATGCAGTCCCAGAGAAACCTGAGACAGCTTAGATTACTCTGTGAGGTCAGGTTACTGTTTAAAGAGACCCTCCCTCTAGAGTATGAGTGTGAGATAATACTAGCTCTCAATACATGACTTTAGATGACATAAACATGACAACACATGACATCAGTCTAAACAGCACTACTGTCTCTACAGTCCTTTGCAATTTCTAATATGAAGTTTCTTATCTTCTCATAAAAGGACAGAGAGACACATAAAAGAAAAAAAAAACACAGTATGGACAGAAAAAGTGTGCCTTACCTTTTTATAAAGCAATTTAAAAGTCACTTTAATCCAGAGGCACAGATGATGGAAGATGATTTTGGTGAAGAGCTGAACAGAGGGTCACAGCTAATGTCTTCCCCAACTCAGGGAACATCTCAACAGTTACGGAGACATTCATGTCCAATGAAACAGTAAGACTTCCAACAGATGGGATGCACACGGCTAAACACCTTCAGCCACTTAATAATGAATGAAATGCAACTAGACTCTCAAATGCACATGCTGTCCGTGTGCTCTGTGATCAGCACTGCTAGCACTTTCTAATGAGAAAAGTAAAATCATACCAATACCACACAAATGCTATGTATGATATCAGTGTTCATTTCTACCTATATATTAACTGATCAGTGCCAGTGAAAGCTCATCCCAGAAGGAGATCTATAATGTGCTCAGTTTAGAGATGCGGTTTGTGTAGATGTGAACCTCAGAACACTGGACCATGGCAGGATCTCCTTTTTTTAACTCAAAGAAAGGTATCTGAATGTCTACAGGAAATAGGAATCCCTACAGTTTGTACAGCAATAATTCAAACTGAAAGTGTTTTTTGGATTGTGAAATTTATGCATTTGTAAATGCATAATTTGTGCTGCTTTGCATTATTCTAGCTGTATAACAGTAATATTGGTATCACGTTATTTTGGTAGTTCACTTTAGACATTCTGCTTACAGTAAGTAACTTCACGTCAACTATATGTCAGCTAGCAATCATTCGAGTATTAGTAGACTGTTTGCTGAATATCTGCTAACACTTTATTTTGATGGGTCCACAACATACTACATACTAACAATCAGAAACTTTACAAGTATATGTCTACTTATTCTACTAACCCTAAACCTACCCTAACAGTCTACTCTGAGAGTTAGCAGACATGTAGTTAATGAGAATCAGTCGACATGTAGCCACAAAGTTACAAGTGGGTGATCAAAATAAAATGTTTTGCTTTGCTTATCTTAAATGGCTTCAGGGGATATTTCGTGCCTATGTCTGAAAAAAGAGAATGTGTGCAAAGCCAAAGATCACAATTACAGACTCGTTGAAAGCGACTGAAGGGTGATGGATTATCACAGATGTCCTCTACTGCAGCTAGTGATAGTAATTAAATTATTAATAATAATTCAAGTTTATCACAACACATTGTTTGTACTGCACACTGTGGAGGCTTACTCTATTAATCTATGTTTGTGTTTGAATATTATGTGTGTTTTTCAAGTTATACCATATTTTATGGTATCATTTATATTACACACAAGGCAATGCGAACAAAACACAGCGCTTTCACGGATCTCAGTTATGAGTATGAGGGCGATGAAAAGTGGGCGGAAACAGGGAAGGAAGCTGAAACCTTCTGTCAGTCACTTGACATTCCTGCGACGAGGATGAACGCAAGCGACCTGTGACAAAATTGGCTGCCTTTGTTGGGCTGTCACAAGATCCCTCAGACAAAGAGAATAGCAAACAAGCAAGACTTTCCCATTTTAGACACACTATTGTGTGTTGATTTGGGTTTTCCACTCAATCCATAGAAAAAGAACAGAGCTAAAATGGGAAAATGTCAGCTTTCTCAGCTGGACAGTGAATCTATCCCTGCTCCACACATAGTGTCATATACTGATATGTGTTCTTGTGAAATAGTACGGTGACCATACGTGCCATTTTTCCCAGATGTATCCTGGCCAGGACATGTGCTACATGTGAAAAAAAAGACTTAATTGTATTATGTGTGCACTTGTAGTTTACTGCGAAAAATGCTTTGTAAGACTACTGTCATGTTTCCAGCCAAAAAAAAATCTAAGAATAAAAAAAAGCAAAAGCAATTTTTTTTTTCCCTGAGACAAGCTAAATAATCTGCCAGTGGGGTAAACAAAACAATCTTATTTTCTGTTTGAAATAAGATTATTTTGCTTAACCCATTGGCTGATTATTTTGCTTGCTCTGAGCAAAAAGACACTTAATTTTCACTTGTTTTTTCATAAATGTTTTTCTTGTCTAGAAACAAGACAAAAAAATCTAGTCTTAGAAAGCACTTTTTTTTGCAGTGTAAATGTATATAAATTTTAAAAACTGTATTTTCTGATAATATGATATTAATAGAATAAAGACCACTTACAGTAAGTGTACTTAAAGAGCCTTTTAATGGTTATATTTTGTATGCATTTTAAATCATGAGGTTGTATTCATTATCTGATTAATTTGTATTTATACAAACAACACATTCATATCCACAAACAAACTCATGAGTAACTATTGAGCAAATTTTCATTTTGGGTGAACTATCTTTTGTAAAGCTTTTTAAAAATGCATTTATTTTGATGTGTTGACTAACATAATAATTGAAGTGCTCGATTATAACTGTAGTGTAATTACCAGTAAACATACGACATTTAAGTTCATATTACTGCTTGTCAGTACATTCAATAATGCACTTTACCTATATTTAAAAGACAGTAATTATAAAGTTACGTATTGTAGTTCACCTGATTGGGCTTAATATAAATTTAAACTATAATCTAGATGTTTCTATAGGAGCACTGCATCACAAAAACAAGAACGTCTCCCAAAAACTCATTAATACTAAATCTTAAAATATTTGTTGATTCTACTTATTAAAAGTCATATAGCCTATAGTACCTTTCAATAATAAGCACTTGTTTTCAGAATAAGGAACACTCGATTGAGATATTCTGTGCAATTTAATCAAATGCATTTCGTCTAAAAATCATTTAAGCGGAGGTTTAGCTAGAGTTGGACACACCTTCACTCAGCTGCTTCAGCTTTACTCTGTGCTTCATTCAGCTGCTGCTGTGATGATTGACCACGCAAATAAACATGCGACGGATTGATTTTAACCCCCACAAGGTGATCAGAGCAAAGCAAACTGTAACAAAGTCACAATGTAGGTAATATCATAAATAAAACAATAGGCGATTTTGTGTTTGCTTTGTTTTGTAACAGTCTCAATGCTTGATGCGAAATTTCTAGCATTCAAAGACCATTTAAAGCTATAAAGCACTATATAAATAAAGGTGACTTGACATTCATGCTAGCAGTAGCCTTAAGCTGTGATGCCAGCATTTAGTTAGAAGAGAAACCACTTCTGCAGTCTGACTCCTGGAGAATATATTATACAGAAAATGTCCTGCTGGGAAAAAAAACTAAATGTTTGTATAGTGTTTTAGCATTACAATATGTGTGGAGTCACTCATTAAAAAGCACACACGTTAGTCTGGAGCAAGCAACAGTCATCAGAAGCACAGGTATATTATTAGCAATCACTGACATTACATTGTATGGGTCAACATTATTCATTTTTCTTTTATATCAAAAATCATTAGGATTTTAATTAAAGATCATGTTCCATGGAAATATCTTGAACATTTCCTACCATAAATATATTAAAACCTAATTTTTAATTAGTAACATGCATTGCTAAGAACATCATTTGGACAACTTTAAAAGTGATTCATTCAACATTTTTTCCATAGTTGTATCTCAGAAAAATAGTCCTACCATAACAAACCATACATCAATGCAAAGATTATTTACTCAGCTTCCAGATGGTTTATGACTGGTTTTGTAGTTTTGGGTCAAAGAACTCTGCAGCTGAGAGACATTACCTGACGTAAACTTACCCTGGTACAAAACCTGCTCCTGGGCTGTTATTACTAACTTACACTTAAATCTAAACTTGCTTACAGAATTGATATATTGCTTTTGAGTCATTAATTCTGAGACATAATTTCTGGTACAGCACAAAACAAGCAGCATTTGGAGATTGCACAAAACTCTTGGCTCTCTTCCGCCACCCACAACTGCTTATGAAGACGTTTTGCTAGCTTCAAGAGAAGAATGCATTGTAACCCTCCACTTTGGGTTTGTAGAAATGTGCTGACTGCGAGCCTGCATGGGTGACTTTGACTTCAAGCCTGACTCCCGTGAAACAAAGAGGCTTTCTGTGTGGATAGAGGGGAGTAACAGTATTCCTGAGCCATTTAAATCCACGGATGCATTTGTCTGAGTCAGTGGAGTCTCCTCGCTCCTCTCTAGATGCTCATTAAACGGTTCTGCTCCTCCAGCTCTGTTATTAGTGCTACAATCTCCACATGTGCCGTGCCTCCCAGAAACAGCTCGACAGCAGCCATCAGTATCTGAGAGCTCAACGATTTTAAATGCATCTGTAGAGCATGATAATGCTGTGACTAACTAATTCAAGACAAGTGGACAGGTATTAATGAATCCAGGTTCAAAGTTCCTATCACCAGACATGAGACACTTTAAAAGCAGCACAGAAAAACAGATCGCTGGATGAGGAGACTGGACAATGTGTCGCTGTTGATGCTGCCCAATAAACTGTCCCACACACACTGAGGTCAGGGGGTCATGGCACATTCTGGAAGAAAGCCCTCTATAAACCAAGTACATGTAAATAAAACAGCACTTACCAGGGCTCTTTGTCAGTTCCGTTCAGTAAGGGTCTGGACTGCGCGGTGTTTGCTGTGGATCTGGGACTCGCTAGACACGGCTCCAGCCTGAAATGAGCTGAGCCCACATCTCTTCGTCAGTCAAGCAGCATAGTTTCAGCCGGGCAAAAGTCCAACCAGACACGAAACCAGTCTATTTCTGTCTGCCATATGAGCGGCAGGGCTGTGCTTTTCAAGACATTCTGTGGTCAAACATGTAATTGCAGAGTGACCGGCTATGGTAAAGTGTAATTGTAGACTTCATCGGATCCAGCCCGGCTGCCAACGGTACATGGACTTTAAACTCCCTTAAAAACAACTGGAGTCACATAAATAAATGTGGGCCTGGAATCCAGATGTGGGATAGGGGAGGAATGAGAGAGGTAACAGACGCCGGGGAAAACAGTTAGGAGAGCCAGAGCTGCTGCTGCGATGGGAAAGAACTCACTTTTTTATGTGACAAGGCCAGTGTTTTTTGAAAAATCTCAGAAGAGGGGAGATTTTGGGAGGAGCTGTCTGGGCTCAGTTATTCCTAGACTTTTACCATTAAACTTTCAGGGTATCTGATTTCGCCTCAGCTACTCTGTGGAAAAACCAGCCATGGAAAAAAAATCCTATGAAAACAAAAGACAGCTGAGGAACGCATAGTACTGAAACTCATCGATTTAGAAGCACATTTCGATGTTTCTTCAGACCTTGACGCTGAAATGCAACAGTAAAAGAGATGAAACAGGCTAGGGAAATGGCCTTTTGCACTTTAATGAAAAAGTAGTGACTCGCTGGCTGTTTGTAAAGAAGGAGATCCTTGCTCATGCTGTTACGATTTGTTTTCAACTGCGATGACTAAATGACAAACAGCTGTTCACTATTAACAAGGCTCTCTTCAATGGCTTGCTAAGAACATCGCTGAGAAACCAGTGCAAAAGAAAAAAACACTGATTTCAAGCCTGCCACAATCTTCCAAGCTAACTTTCCATGTGGATACCGCAAGAGCCTCCACAACTGAGTTCATCCAAATGGATTGCACGGAAAGACTGTAAAAACAACTAGTGAAAATTGAATTTCTTTGAAATAATGGCTATAATTTTGGGTTATATAATGTGCTTGAAGTACACTGACTTCCAGTAAATTGCCATTAACCACAAGAATAAAAGTTACACTAGAAATGCATATCTTTGCTCTTGGTTTTCTTCAGCAAAATGTGTGCAGGAAAACCAATTCAGCTCCTTAAAGGGCCTTAACGCGTAATTACACATCCTGCGCTTCAAGAATTACAAAAGTCTTTTAAGCCAAATGTTTATCTCAAACCAATATCATCAGAAAAGTGAAGGTTCATTGTTGTGATTGTGATGTCACAGAAACAAAGAGACATTGAAAACTGACAAATGACCAGAGGATTTTATTTGTGCTTTTGGAAAACAGTTGTTTTTGAATATGTTATTATCACTTCTAATCCTGTCATGTTGGAGCATAAACCAGGTGAGCAATCCAACAGATGCACAGTTTGAAGGGGGACCATACTAAACCGACACACTATTTAATACTGTAAAGATGTTTTGACACAATCTGTATTAAAAGCGCTATAGAAATAAATTTGTAGCTGTTGTTTCAGCTGGCTTTATAATTTCACCAACTTTGTATCTTTTTTTTTTTAAATAACCATCAAACACATTCCTTTTCAAGTAAGACTAATTTTCAAAAGCGGACCATTAAAATGAGACTCATTCTGCCACCTGTTGGACAATGATGGAACAACACTTTCTCAGATTTAGAGTTTATCTCCAGCCTTGATCAAACTCACCTGAACCTTTCAAGTGAGCTTGTTCAGGCGTATTTGATCAGGTTTGGCGCTAAGCAGGACGGTGCAGGACCTCGAGTACCAGAGGTATTTGAAATTTAAACCAAAATGACTTGATGAATGTTTATAGTTGATGGATTTGCTAATGCTTTTTAAACCGCAATGTCAGCAAAGCTCTTTTATTGCACTATTATATCACGCCCAAGCTATTTTGGAGTATAATAGTGAATAGTTGTATATGGTTTTGTCATTTCCCGAAGTTAATGGCCCTTATCTTCACCTGCAGATGTGAAACGATACCGTGAGATTCAGTTAGAGAGATGATGCTGAATGAAGTCATGTTTGTGAATCCTGTGGGATTCTGGGCTTTGTTCTGAGTGCAGCTCCTTTATACCAGCGCAGTCCAGCAGGTCTCACCTGTTTGTTCATAAAGATGAATGAGAGCACAACAGATGCTTGCGAACTGCAAACACTAATGTACCCACAATGCATTTAATCTTCTCTGAAGTTCATAACAACACAAATACGGTATTTTCCATTTATTAACATGAAGGCACATATACACAGCCATCCTCAAGTCTCGATCAGGCTGGATTTATTCTGTCCTCACAGAGATGGAGAATAAACACTCAATGTCTTTATGAATCCCATTTATTTCATATAAAAATCTATAGATTTCTCTGTGTTTTAGATGCTCTGTCAATACATAAGGAATGATATCACAAGTGCTTAAGTGCATTTTCAAATTCTGCCTTGGGTTGAGAGAGATCACTGTAACTGTAGTTGTTCTGTTCTTCCCGGCTGAAACAGGAGAAACAGAATATGAGGAAGGCATGGCCACAGGACAGACAAGAGAGATGTGTCTCAGAAGCGTCTTCATACCTCGCTCACATCCAGGAGCTTCTCCTCCGACGGCCGAATGCTTGGGAGCCCACGTTAGTCGGGACGAAGTTGCTGTTGCCCATCCCTCCGGAGCGGCTGAGGAAGTCTGCCAGACGGTGAGTGACACACGTGGCTGTGTTACAGGCACGCTTCTGCTTGCTTCAACACAGAGCGAGAGCAGACTTCACTCACTGCTTCTGTCACACACTCACAGGCATTAATCACAGAGAGATGCTAGGCCTTATTATTATTTGAGCACATTCACAGACGTCTTACCTGCAGAAATCTTGATGCATTTGATGCTTATTTGCAGACGCACTCAACATGCACATGAAAATGAATGTGACTAATAATTTGACAAAGTAAGAGTTCCTGATATAAAAATAACTTTATTGGATTTTAACACTTAAAAGAAATCATACTGTTATTTTTAGACCATTATTAACTTTACTTTTATAATACATATATTCACTTATTGAAGAGGCATGTGTAAAATGCACAAAAAAAAATAAATCCTGCATTTGACGAATTTTCATCTAGATTTTTAACATGCCTTTCTCTGCCAAAAGAAGGAAAGAAAGAAAAAAAGAAAGAAAGACAGGTAAAGACCAACGCAACCAGCCGTTTGTGTGCGGTCAGTCAAGCAGGCAGAATCCACATGCACACGGTTAGGGTTAGATGCTGTTAAATGTTTCTTCGTAGCTCGTGAACTGATTGCCCTCGAGCAGGCTGCGTTTCTTGCCGGGCGTACCGGCGCCCACGTCCGTCTGCGGGAACGTTTGTAATTTGTGCAGCTCCTGGGAGAGTTTGCCCAGCACGCAGGTGCTGAGATTGGAGCAGCGCTTGGACAGGAATCTGCCCTGGCTGTTGGGAGAAACACACATGCACACAGGCGCATCATCACACACATGCAGGGTCCCAGCCAGACCACCGTTAGTGTTCATACAGAGCCCTTCACCACATGCATCAGGTCAAGAGTGTGAGAACATGCTGCGAAAACTCTGGGGTTAACATGCAGTCATTCCAGCAAATGGGAAGGTTGGCATGCTGCTGTTAGGAAAGCAGACAGGGTTTATTAAACTAAAAAAAAGATACAGAGTGAATCTCAGCAGGTCCCTCACTCATTTGGATCTACTTTGATTGCCTCTTGCTGAAGACTCTGTAAGAGAACGTACCTGCTGTCTTCGTTCGGCGGCTCCAGCTCCTCCGCTGTCATCTGCACTACGTTTTTGACTATAGCGCTCAGTAATCTTCGTGCTTCGTAGTCCATGAGCGCAAATCTGTCTGTCAGAGACTCTGAGCCAGGTCTGGAGACAGACACCAAAGAGTTTGCCATCTGATGAGACTCAAGACTCCATCAGAAAAGGACAAAGACTTTACCTCGCCGGGGCAGCGCTCGAGCTGTACATCTGACACACGACTGCGGCATAAGCGATGAGGAAGGTGGAGATCTTCAACATAAACATGGTGCCCTGAGACAAACATGAAAATGGAGCGTTTTGTCTGTCTGATTTTACTCTCAAATTCTGCGAGGGTGGGCTGCGCCACACACAAACGGAGAGGAGTCTGAATATCTCCTCAAACCTCAAAGCTCACAAAAAGTGCATTTCTATGGGTCTTACCTCACCTTGTCTTGCTCTTTGCTAAAAATATTGGTTTTCTGAACTCGACGAGCGCCTTGATACTACTGTGTGCAGCTTCTGTGGTCAAACCCCTATATATTCACTATGAGGAGTTCTGCCTTATCTGTGTAGGTGTTCAATTATCTCCCGTCGGCCAATCATCAGATAGACCGCCAGCAGTCAGCCAATCGTGGCTCTGGCGCACAGATAATGTCTAAACGTCATTGTTGAGCCACTAAGTGCTCCATTCAGTAAACTCATGCCCATTTGAAGCCCTCGATATCTTGCATCTACATTCAAGTCATTTGTTTACCTTAAATTGAATAGGCTGCTAGATCAATGTGATTTACCGGCATCCACAGCTGTTTCATCACAGCCGGCCAGAGACTCGCTCATGCAGCCATCTGCTGGTCAGAGCTTCACAGCACAACACCAGATCCTCATCATCAGTTATCACACTGAGTTAAACTAACCATTTTAACCCTGTTCACTTCAATGAGCTGTTTGACGTATCAGGAGATGCTATAAGTGGAAATGAAAAATATTTAAAATACTGTTTATAATCTCAGCTATTTCAAAAACATTTATTGTTAATAAAGAATTTATCATTTTAGTTATAATTAATTTAATTATAATTAATTTAATTTAATTTAATAATAAATTAATAAAAACATATATTATGTAATTTCTGTTGTCTGTGATTCTTTAGGAGTTTAACCCCCTGGAGTCCGCGCCCGCAAATATGCGGTTTGAGGCTTTTTCTCCTGATGACGCCAATAAGAACTTAAAT
>JAUCMS010000010.1:284143-302563 GCA_032357445.1 Enteromius radiatus | reverse complement strand
AATACTGTTTGGGAGGCAGGCACACTCTGTCAGTTTAAATCTAGATTAAAGACGCATCTCTTTACTCTGGCTTACACTTAACACACTAATACACATCTATTAATCAAATCTGTTAAAGGGTTGTTAAGCTGCATTAATTAGATCTTCATTGGAGACCAGAGCACCTAGATGAGCTCCGTGGACAGATTGCCGGATCCAGATGCACACACACACTATAAGTCCTTACACAATCTAACATGTGTTTAAATTTAACTAGAAAATTAGGTGCTAGAACTGGACCCAACTAAGCCTGGTTCTCCCAAGGTTTTTTTCCCATTCTCTCATGGATGGGGTTTTGGTTCCTTGCTGCTGTCGCCTCTAGCTTGCTTAGTTGGCGACACCTGATTTCTAGTAATTATCGTCGTTTTGATTACAGAGACCGTCTCTGCATTTGATAAATAAAGTTTAATCTCGTCAATATACATTACCATCATTCTATTTTTCTGCTTGATAATGTTCAGTGCTTTGCTACAATCTGTGTTGTTAAAAGCGCTATATAAATAAAAGTGACTTTACTTGACTTGACTTAACGTATGTGCGCGCTCTGTAGGAGTGTTTTGAATGGTTTTTGCAAATTTCTCGATTACAGACTATATATCGCACATCCCTACCGCTGAGGCATCTCAGATGAGAAGATCTGTTATCTTGGCTTTATCCTTGCAACACCAAAGTAGAAATTAATAACTATTTTGCAATTTCTGTTATTGATAGGTACTGATGTACAAAATAAGCACAGTAATAGAATTCTGGGAAAATCTTTAACTTAATGAAAATATCATGCCAGAACTCCTTGAGTGCATTGATACAACCAAAATAAGTGTTCCACTGTTTCCTCAGCATTCAAACAACAACAAAAAAAAAAACTAGTTTGCTTTACTTTTGTTTATTTTAAATTTTTTTACAGGATAAAATCTATGGATCAGTTTAAAAGACACTTCTTTTACTTTGTTCGTGAGAAAGAATTTTTGCTGTAGTGACTAGAATTTTTTTCCAGTTAAGGTTATCAAATAAATTATTAAGCAAAAACTAAATTCTCAAAGAATAATGATCTTATTTTATAGTTTTTGATTGACTTGAAACAAATTCGACCCACATGAGTGTCACGATGATTAATGTATTATCTGTTAAAGAGTACCTACAGTTTTTTAAGAAGCATACACAAACCAGAAGGAATAGCTCCCATAACTACAGCAAATACGGTGAATGAGATGAGACGAGTGACGTGCTGAGTGATTGACAGGAGGCGTAGCTATATAGGACAGCGGCGTGTGTGACGTGAGCTCTCTGTCGGAGAGGAGAGAAAAGTGCAGCTGATATTTTATGGATCCTGCGGGAGCGTGGAATTGAACCGTTTTGATCATTTCTGTACAGTATACTGTGTTGAAAAACTAGATTTTTGACAAAACAATTAACAAACCCAAAAGATTTGGGGCTTTAAAAAAAAAAAAAAAAAAACATTCGGGACTGGAGCCTCAAAAGACTGGGCTTTAAGCTAATTTTTTTGTTCAGCAATGGGAGATATGAATTCTGTTTTAAACTTTATTTAAGTTTTATTTGATCATAGTTTTGAAAAATGAGGATGTATTATGAATAAACATTTTATATGAATTTAAATTTGTTGTAATTAAAATGAAAGTAGATTATACATCTTTGTGATTTAGGCACCTACAATACTTTTGAAAAAGTATTTTATGGTGCCATGTTTGCTTGTATAATGAAATTAAATGTGCCACACCAGAGTAACTGCTGGCCCCTGTCTGGCCACCCCTGTGATTCACAGAGTGCTGTATCAAAGCATATTACAGTATATAAATATTTACTGGAAAGAAGATATTGGGTAGGAAAAGGTGTTCAGGCAACAGGGATGACCGCAAGCTTGAGAATACTGTCCAGCAAAGTCAATTTAAACACATGGGAGAGCTTCACACAGAGTGGACTGAAACATTTGATGCAGAAAATGCATCAAAAAATGAATGCAGTCAATACACACTGGCCCTGTTCTCGGATCTGTGCATCATCTAAAATTTCAAACAGTTGATTGTTGAATTCAGTTCAATGCATAAATGCAGTTATGCCCTAAAAATTCAGCATTCAAGATCTTGTGGCAAAATGTCCCTCTATACATTTTTCCCAACTCAATGATATTGTAATACATGGTTCAAGTAAATTATCATCAAGTTCATGGATATTTTTTTGGGGGGGGAAAAACACACGTTAAAGTTTTAGGACAGTGGATGGCGCTGCTGACATGAAGAGCTCTCAGAACACGCGCTCTGTGCTCGATTACTTCCGCCTTTGAACCGAGGAAAACAAATCGAGCTGAATCATTGCGCGCTCAGCGGACAGCAGCCTGGTTAATAGCAAATATGGTAAGAAATTATCACATATTATGCTCTAACTTGCGTATACTCTTCTGATGGACAGTATGTGTTATAATGCTCTAGAATGAGAGTTTGTGCAAGGCTAGTGTGATGATTTGAATGTTATTGTGAGTGTGTGTGAGTGAATGAGGAGCGTGAGTAAGCGGAATACTCGCCAGTTGATACAGAAACTCACTCAATAAACCATAAATACCCGTCTATGTGCTTTAGATGATGGCACTAGCAGATTTACGTCAGTTTGCCTAGAAAATACTGGTAGTTTTTTTTGTTACATGTAAATATATTCTCTGTGTGTCTCTTGAATGAGGCCGCAGCTTTCGATTTCGTTAGCGTTAGCTTCAACACATTTAACATTATAGACAGCGGTGCTGTTCATATTCAACTCACACGAGCCTGTAGATGTTAAAAAAAATAACAAATATAATTTGAAGAATATCAGTGTTTGTTGAATTGATTTTACATTTCATGCTCAAGTTCGTTGTGCGATTGACGGAACTTGTGCGTTTCAGTAACACCAAAAAAAATCTTATTTAACTTGGTTTAACTCTTATTATTGTCTCACTCTTATATTTTGTTAGGGTAAAATATGCCCTTGTGTAAAACGTGCACATTAGCATACTTCAAAAAGCTGTTACTGTTGAATGTACTAACTAGCGTAGAAACGGAAATATACGTCAATGTAACTATTATTTAAGCGTTTAAATCATGTATTTAGAAACATTTGTTAAACAATATGTTTTAAATTATGAATTTGTAATGTAGTAAGTTCAAAAAAGAATTTTTTTATACTAAAATTGTAACTACAATGTTTTATGTTAACCAACACATCAAAACAATAATGACAGGATAACAATAATCTAAGAGTTGATGTAGACTACACAAACGCAGTAGTAATAGTTCTCAAGTATGATCTGAGCATTTCTTAATGAATGAACTGGATAGTAAGAGTTATTCTGAGTGTAGATCTTTCAGATGCTGTTGCACCATTCAATCATTGTGTTGATTTTTGTTTAGTTTCGGAACCAGTATGACAACGACGTGACCGTGTGGAGTCCTCAGGTAATTACACGCTTCCATTTTTGCTCATCTGGCACCTGCTCGTGAAGTGTTAGTTTATCTGAGTGTTTGTGTTCAGGGCCGCATTCATCAGATTGAGTATGCGATGGAGGCCGTGAAGCAGGGCTCAGCCACCGTTGGCCTCAAATCACGCACTCACGCCGTTCTCGTGGCCCTCAAGGTACTCTCACACCACACCTGTGAGCTTGAGCGGGATCAGACATCGCTTTCGTTAACTTGAGAATCCCTGTCTGTTTGCAGAGAGCTCAGTCTGAACTGGCCGCCCATCAGAAGAAGATCCTGCATGTTGACAATCACGTGGGCATTTCCATCGCAGGACTGACGGCCGACGCCAGGCTCCTCTGGTAAATCACCATCTGTTAAAAATTGTGATGGAGTATTCAGAGAGGCTGTGATGCCTGAAATGCATATATTAATTTTTGTTTTTGTTTTGAGAAATTTTCAGATTTTTTTTTTTTTTCTTCATCTTAATTGTTCTCCAATTTTTTAAATGGATGAATTACATTTTAGTAATCAAAAAGCATGTGTAATTAATTAAAATCGTCAACTTGCAATTCAGTTTTATTTTTATCAATTTCTGTTTTCAGAAAAAAACATTTGGATTCCATTTTAATGGAATGAAATATCAGTAATCAGATATTTAAAATGTTCTGCTATATAAGTGCTGGTAAACAAGTTTTCTTCTAAATATTTTTTTAAAACTAATGTTTTAAGAGCATCTTTTTAGTAGTAGTTGTGTTATGATTTCATTAAGTATTGTTTCTGGTCACATCCAGTGCAGACAGCATCACTGATGTGACATGGTCTTCAGTCCTTTTCCTTCGACACAAAGGAAACCGGTGCGCCTGCTGTGTCGTTATTGTCGCGTATGTTCAAGAAAGTCTCGCAAGTTCAGTGTTTGTGCTAGATTTGGCCTAAATGAACTGGCACAAGACATTAATAGTTCAACGCAGTTTACAAAAGTAACTTTCCAGTTTAGCTAGTGCTGAGTACAGGTTGGCGGGTGTTCACTTCAAACCTTGGACACGAAGATAGTTTTTCTCAAAAGAAATGGTTAAGTGCTGATGAAGAGATCTTGTGACAGAGGCAGAACCACTTTGTTACCTTCGCCATTCATTCCTATTTAAATAGTGCATGTGAATATTAAGCCACTAAAAACTATCCATATCACGTTTTGATTTATTCATCTCCATGCATCTAAAATTCTTTGACATTTCACGTTTACAATTTATTCATTGTATTGGTTTTTTTGACTGGATTCAAGGGTTCTGTCAGTGTTTTTTCCGCATCACAGAGGTCATAGGGCCCTGATGATTTTCCAGCCTTGTTTTTTTTTTTTGATGGTGAATGTTATTGAATGTTCTTTCGCTCATCTGTATCTCACTGCCTGTCTCTTTCTGACAGTAACTTCATGCGTCAGGAGTGTCTGGACTCCAGGTTTGTGTTCGACAGGCCTCTCCCAGTGTCTCGGCTGGTCTCTCTCATCGGAAGCAGTATCCTTTGAGCTCGGTGGCTCTGGAGAACGGTCTCCTCATTGAGTTGAGTGTTCTGTTTCTGTTGTATTTCTTGACGGCGTGTTCCTACAGAGACTCAGATTCCCACGCAGCGCTACGGCAGGCGTCCGTATGGAGTGGGGCTGCTGATCGCAGGATATGATGTGAGTACTGAGCTCCATGAGTGTGTGTGTGACTTCAGAGAAGTGTTCAGTGATGGAGTCTTGCTCTTTTCGTGAACCTCAGGACATGGGGCCGCACATCTTCCAGACGTGCCCTTCAGCTAATTACTTCGACTGTAAAGCCATGTCGATCGGCGCTCGCTCTCAGTCGGCCCGCACGTACCTGGAGAGAACCATGGACGCTTTCCTGGACTGTAAGCTCTCAGACACACTTCACCTCATTTCAATGAGATGCCACAAACTCCATCTGAAACTATATCTCTCGTTTTTATTATCATACTGGAAGTTGCATATTTGTACTTGTAAAAATGCAATAATTACAAATAAATTTAAATATACCATAGCTTACATTTATATTAAATGAAGTCTACTGCTAAACGTACTGACAAGTATTTATGGTACACTAAAATATTCTTTAACGTAATTTCTATCGAAATTGAATGTCACGTCTTTAAATATAGTTGTAATTACACATTTGTACTGATAAAGTTGCAATTTAGTACATTTTAAAATCTGTTAACTTTAAGTACAATACCATTACAATTAAGTTTATAATAAAAGTACATGTTCTTTAGTCATAAGTATTTAAATATTCTTAAAGCATACCAAAAGATTATGAAGTTATTGTTAGAGTGTGTTAAGAAACATAGTAATTAAAGTAGAACCCACTTTATTGTAAGCGTCATTAAGTACGGTGTACTAACCTTTAAATGAAACCTTTAATATAGTGCAATTATTGTGTAGATATGGTATAAAATATCTGTAGTTACAAATAGAGCAATATTAAGCGTCACCTGAAAGTCTCTGTTTAAGTACACTTTGAAGTGTTATCTTTATTACACTTTTATTTCATGCATATTATAATATCGGCAATAATGTACTTTTAATATTGTAAGTGAAGCGTAGAGAAGGCTTTGTCCTCCACTATCTGCAGACGTTCTCTGAGCACTGCTTCTGGTTCTCAGGTAATCTGAACGATCTGGTGCAGCACGGCCTGCGTGCCCTGCGTGAGACTCTTCCAGCAGAACAGGACCTCACCACAAAGGTTTGCTGCTTTATTTAGTCGCTGTAGTCATTCTCATTATCGCTGTGACACTACTGACTGCTGCTTTCCTCCAGAACGTGTCCATCGGGATCGTGGGGAAGGAGATGGAGTTCACCATCTATGACGACGATGACGTGGCTTCGTTCCTGGAGGGTCTGGAGGAGAGGCCTCAGAGACGGGTGAGGACTGTACCAGGAGTCTGGAGATCTCTGAGCCTGTGCAATTGATGTACTGATGGTGTTTGTCTCCGCAGGTGGCCCAGCCAGCCGATGAAGCGGCTCCAGCGGTTCCCGAGCCCATGGAGCATTAACACGCACCTCTCCAGTCCTGTCCGTGATAAAACAAACCTGTAACTCCTCACGACATTATACATTACATAGTCACACCTTCATTTTCTATCTGTGAGTTTGAGAGTAATAAAGCTGTTTTTGTTTCTTTCTGAGTGTTTTTGTGCTCTTCCTGTGGAGGTTCATGGAGACAGTACAGCAGTGAGATTAGTTGATGATTATCTGTTCAGTCCAGTCTCGATCAGAACACATTACTGTGTCTGTTTGAAGCTCAAGGAAGCCCTTCAAAAGTTACTTTTAGAAGTATTCAGTTATGTTACTCCCTAAAAAAATTGAATTTTTTTTTTGTTTTTCCATCTGGGCTGGGTTTGCTGACTTTAATGGGGGAAAAAAAGGATAAGTAAAAGCACTTGTATGAAGTGAAAGGCTGAAAGAAGTTATGATTCCTGTCTGTACTGTAGAGGGCGCCTCCCAAAGCTTTCAGCTGTCTGCTGATCTGGACTGAGTGAAGTAGACATTTTAAGTAAAAAAAAAAAAATTATTATATAATTCATTACCAAGTTGCTTACTGCAGCAGTCAACATTTGAAGTGAATCGGGAAAAAAAGTTAATCAAAGTTGCATTTTGGTTTAAAGACTGCTTTGATGAAAGGGCTGATGAACTGATGAACTCTTCTATCTCAATAACGAATGAAGATGCTGCTACACCAGGTGCATGTTTGTGGTATTTTATTAACACAAAATACAGCAGTCAATGATAAACATTCATGCAAACATGCAAGTGTGAAAAGAGAATATGAATAAATTAACCAATAAAAGCATCAATCACAATGTTTATTACACGAGCCATTAAATGATAAGCATAGAAGCTAAAATAGTTACAGTAAACTTTTACTGCAGACCTGTTTAATTAGTTTGTTGTACATTATGAGTTTTTTTTTTCTTTAGGTGATAAATTGTGTGTAAATATAGTGTACATAATATTTGAAATCTGCCATTTTTCTCATTCAAAATACACGTTCTTGCAAGGTTTTGTGCTGAATGCAGCGGCTCAGTAGAAACGTCCTGATAAACTCTGTTTGCATATTGTATACATCATGAACACATACAATAGAGAGGATATTGATCATGAATACTCTGTAAAGGGCATCCATTGAGCTAATGTGTGATATGTTGACACAGCTGCTCGTCCTCTGAGAGACGCTTCGTGCTCAATACAAGGTGAAAGGTGTCCATGCAGCAAACCAGTCTTCAACAGCACCATGCATTGTTATTATTAAGAGGGTTCATTGTTTGTTTCTCCGCCTGAGGATGCTGTGCTCTGACACCGGGCTGGGTATGATGTCACTTCCTGTTTGAGTGTCTGTTTCCAGCTGTGACTGGCTGGTGGAGCCACACAAAGACACATCCTCCATCTTGGTGTTTCTGTTGGTGTCTGTTGTCTCGTGAAGGTCGCTAGCAGACTCTGGGTCAGACGGGTTCGTCTCAGGATCATGGCACTCTCTCATCTGAGCGTCTGTGCTCACGGGAGGTGAATGAAAACAACAGAAATGCTCATTCGGCTCTTTCCCACTGCTCTCTGGAACATCTGTGAAAATAAAATGCTTCATTCATGATTACGGCTGTGAGGATGTGTGAGTGATTTCCGAGTGCAACATCTCACCGGAATGGAGTGTGTTTTGTGGGAGTGTGTCGACGAAGCGGCCCTCCTGCATGACACGAGTGATCTCTTGCAGCTGGTGCAGCAGCTTCTGCTCCTCGTCCACGGCCACGGCTCCTGCCACACTGCAAACACACACACGTCACACACTCACTCACACACACAGAGACAGACAAGAGAGATGCACACCTGTCAGAGCCAGTGCTGGCTGCAGAAATGATCCTCTCGATCACATCCTTTGTCTCGCTCAGTCTGTCCTGAAGTTGAGCCAGCTCAAAATCAGCTGTGAGACACAGATCCGTTACTTAACACAGACACAAACCGCTGATCATCATTGTAAAGGTGTTTAAAAATTATACAGTGTCCATGATGTGTTTGTGTCCATACTTATTTTCCTCTTCATGTTTTCAGATCTGACTGCAGTGAATCGGCTCTCTGGAGGTTTGCTTGTTTTGCCTTTGGAAGTGATCTTTAACAGACATAAAAACAAACTCCTTGATAGCTGATGATAGAACCAGTATGATGTATGATAGTATGATAGAACCAGAAGACTGTTTTGTAAATAATCTTCCTGACTCATCTCAGTTCTCATCTCTCTTTTCTAGCACTGGATACCTGTGGGGTATCTGTGAGGATTTCCAGTCAGGATTTAGACCGTATCAAAGTACTGAGACTGCTCTAATTAGACCTGCTTCTATCATCTGATCATGGTTGTATCTCATTATTAGTGCTGAGCTTGAGCATATTAGCCCGGTTCTGTCAACACTGTACTGGCTCCCTATCAAACATTGGATAGATTTTAAAATCTTGTTAATTAGCTATAAAGCTCTGAATGATTTAGCAACTCAGTATTTAAGCAAGCTCTTATTGCATAATAAATAATGGTGACTTGATGTTACCTGAGCCTCTGAAATGCAGTCTCACCTTGAACAGGATGTACAGGATGTACAGTAAGATGCCGAAGCCGTAGATGGGAATTATCTGGCCGGCGAGGTTGGACTTTCCTCCGGGTCCGGCTCCTTTGGCCCGGGCTATGGCCTCGGGGTTGTGAGCTCTGGAGAAGCGTCTCTGCTCCTCAGACACAGATACAGGCGCTCTGTGTGGTGTGGGAGGAAAATGACCTGCGGGCCCTTCAGGACACATTCACACCGCCATCAGTGTTTGCATTCATTCAGCTGGATCCTGCTCAGAATCATCAAAGCTCCCTTTTCATCTGATCATATAACACTTACGCTTCATTTACATACTCTTACACACAGCACCACTGTCCATTTAATGTTTCTGCATATTTACCAACCATTTCAAATATATTTCGTGTCAGGTTTTGTGTACTACAACGTTTCAATTACTTTTTCTGATAGGTTTTTATTTACAAAATATTGCCTATTTATTTTCATTTTTACGTTTGTACAAATATCTGGTCTAGAGGACAGTGCAATGCCTTTTTAAGAATCAAATGCAGATAACATAGATATATTTTAATGACAATAATCTCGAAAGTAAGAGACTGTGTAGTAATACAATCAAATAAACCATGCGTGTAACAATAACAGACCTTCCCCGTGCGCTGCGTCTCTCTTTCCTCGCGATAGCAGCATCTTAGGCAACAGAAGCGCGACGCACAACACCACGCATGACACTATAGTGAGCTTCTGAAACGTGGAAATAGACATTTTCACTGATATCTGATGTCAGAGCGACTCTAGACTGACTGTATCTGTAACGTTACTGTATCTGCATCTGTGACGCGCACCTGACTCCCGCAGCCTCTTCATTTCCGGAGAGCTGCCATGGAAACGAGTCAGACGAGTCTCCATAATAATTATTTTATGCGAGCTTTTTATAGTAGCTACATTTTTCACAGTCTTTTCAGTTGTCAAAAAAAAACTGTCTCAGCGACATCATTATTGAATTGTAAAGTATTGTTCAGCCGGGATGAAATTGCGCTGGTCACGTGACAACCGTTTTTTTTGTGTTTGTGTTTTTTCTGTTTGTGTTTTGTATATTAGTGAGGAATATAGATTTGTCTAAAAGAGCAGAGGGGTGGGATACTTTTTTTCTTTGATAAATCATGATAAATTATCTCATAATTAATCCACCTTTTTAGGCAAGTAAGGGCCGGTCCCCGAACAGGGTTTAAGATTAGTCCTAGATTAAAATAAATGTTAAGAGCTGTCTAACCTGGAAAAGGCTTGCACTGAGATATCTTAAAATACATGATTGCCATTGTTTGGTCATAAAATGCTCACAGATAAGGCATTTTTGTCTCATTGCAAGCCTTTTCCAGGTTAGACAGCTCTTAACATTTATTTTAATCTAGGACTAGTCTTAAACCCTGTTCGGGAAACCATGTTGTCGGACTCAAAGGACGCGCCGCGGTCACGCGGTACATCTGTCACTGGTCCAAGTCGTAACTCTCAGAACACTCCTAGTTCACAGGTTTGAAATAAAAGCCCTTCATAAGGCGCATCTTAATATCCTCCAGACTAGGGGTCACCAAGAGCTTAGCTCCAACCCTAAACAAATTTACCCGAAGAAGCTAATCAAGGTCTTACTTACTAGGTATACTTGAAACTTCTAGGCAGGTGTGTTGAGGCAAGTTAGAGCTAAACTCTGCAGGACACCAGTCCTTCAGGACAGAGTTTGATGACCCCTGCTCTGGACTATTTCTACAGTCCATGATGCTGATTTAGGCCTACAGCTGTTTTTATACTGCATATACACAAATAGATTAAATTAGATATTTTTTTCATATGCATAATATTAATGAGGTTGTCAAATTCAGCTGAGCATGAAAAACTGCATGGATTTTCTAGCAGTACAGTAGTTTTAACTCCAGTCTGCAGGCGGCGCTCTCTCGCTGAGATCCCGCTCCACGCGATCGACACGCATTATCTCGCGAGAGCACAGGACAACTTCCTCTTTGCATTCTCTGCCGCCATGGTAGGTGCTCACGAAGATCTCTCTGACTGTGATTAAAACATGATCCTTCTCAATCCTGTGTGAAGCAGAGTCAGAATAGCTTTATAACTTGTCGATGTTATTCCCTGTCGGTTTAAATGTGACCATCAATCTATATTGTGCCGATGTTTACCGGGACACTGATAAATTTTGGCGGTGTAGTTGAGCTGTAGCGGCGCTAGCCTTCGCGCCGCGGCGTTTCTCAGAATGCAGGTGAAGTATCGCAGCGTGTAAACTACAGTTACTTTAATGTGTTTTCTCCACAGCCGACCAAGAAGTCCAAGACCAGGAAGCTGCGCGGGCACGTGAGCCACGGGCACGGGCGCATTGGTCAGTAAGCACGCGAGAGATTGTGGATGCTGCATGTTTTGTGCTCCGTGATGCTCATACTTTTTAATGTCTGATCTAGGCAAGCACAGGAAGCATCCTGGAGGTCGCGGTAATGCTGGTGGCATGCACCATCACAGAATCAACTTCGACAAATAGTGAGTAAAGCCTGGAGACTCTCGTTGCGCTTCATTCGTGTTATTCAGTCACAGAATCACGCAAACAGCGGTGTGTCCTGCAGCTTTAAAAGCTGCTTTTCCTGTCAGAGTTGACATGCACAGTGTATCTGAAATTCAAGCAGGTTTTGGGAAATCTGGAAATATCAGTAAATGCCTTCTAGGCCTGCTGAGTACAGTTCTCATTTTTATGGTTTATCTGAGTCTTAAGGTGTCAGGTACTGCTTAAATCTTAGTTCATCTTTGAGTATTGAGACTGTAAATCAGAGGTGTCAAACTCAATTCTTGGAGGGCCAGAGCCCTGCGGAGTTAAGATACAATCCTAATTAAAGTCCTTCAAAACTGCGTATTATGTTTGTTGAAGCAGGGTTGGAACTAAACTCTACAGGGCTGCAGTTTGACACCCCTGCCCTGCTGCTTTGTTGTAAGATGTGTTTTTAACTTCTGGGCTCACGTGACATTAACACCATAGACATGTTTTTAGGGCTGGTGAAATGGCCAAAATATAATCTTCTCAGGCTGTTTGGCCAATACTCAGTTTTTACAAAACCTGTCAACTAGAAAACATTACTTGATTCAAGTAATTTTTTTTAATTAATCAAGTTATGGAAAATTCTATTTAAGAGTGCAACACACAAAGCTGTCAACATGAAAATGTTAAATTACTTAAACAAATACGCTTGAATCATCAAGGGGTACATGTTCTAACCACACTACTTTGTATATTTGGTGTTGTGCAACGTTTATGGAGTCAGTTTCATACTCTGAACACACTCTATATTATAATATAAATACAATTTGAATGAATTGATCAAATCTGAAAAATTGCATTGTTTACTGTAAAACCAATGAAAGAAATCAATCCCTGGAGGGATGCAGTTCTGTAGAGTTTAGCTCCAGCTCTGGTCAAACACACCTGATCCAGATAATCAAACTCTTCAGGATCACTAGAAACTTCCAAGCAGATGTGATTCGGAGCTAAACTCAGCAGAGCTGTGGAATTTGATATCACCGCTTTAGAGTCTCTACTTTTATATTTCTTGTTTCATCTTATAGTTACATTTGTTTCTTGTTCTTGGAGTGCTGACTGGTATCTGTTTCTTGCAGTCATCCTGGTTATTTTGGCAAGGTGGGCATGAGACACTACCACTTGAAGAGAAACACACTCTTCTGCCCCACTATTAACCTGGACAAGCTGTGGACGCTGGTCAGCGAGCAGACCCGGGTCAACTATGGCAAGAAGCCCGATGGCCCGGCGCCCATCATCGACGTTGTGCGCGCTGTGAGTGTTAATACAGGGCTTCTCCCCAGACAGGGCTTTTTTGTCCCACTGCAGTCTGTAAGGGTCTTAGACAGGACAGAGACGTGCGGTGCTGGACTGAAAACCACTGCTGCTAAACGCACATCAGACAGTCACTCGTGTAGTAGACTGTTAGAGTGAAAGTCAAATCAAGTGCTTAAGTGTCTGAGCTTAGAGTTTTGTGTGAACTGTATGGCCCTGGTTGATTATGCTGATGTTGTGCTGTTTTTCAGGGCTACTTCAAAGTGTTGGGAAAAGGCAAACTGCCCAAGCAGCCGGTCATCGTGAAGGCCAAGTACTTCAGCAGACGGGCTGAGGAGAAGATCAAGGGTGTGGGAGGAGCGTGTGTACTGACCGCTTAAACTCCTTTTGCTAAATAAAATATCTGGAAAATGTAGTAATTGTTTTGGTGTTTTATTTTTTAAAATTCATGTCAAATTGAGTTTAGCAGGTGATTTTTGTCCTGATGTATTCTTCGCCTCATCAATCTGACTTCCAGGCCATCTTTAGGTGTTAAGAGCAGGGCTGTCCAAACCCAAAGCCTTCAGTCTTATCAATGCTTTCACTTGGAGATTAGTTGGTAGCCCAACACATAACCGTTTTGTGTTTTGGACACTGGCCGTGTTTCTGACACATGATATCAGGGAGAAAACTGACAATTATTATTGGTGCAGGTAAAGCCTGTTTGCTGTAGTTTTTTTTTTTTTTTTGTATGTTTGGCAGTAGATATAATTGTATTATGGGTTTAATGGTTCCTAACGTTTAATCTTGTATTTATGTATTTTTCCAGTAAAAAAAAAATTCTAAACAAGCATCACAATTAATTAGATGGACGACAGTATACACTGATAAACTTCTGATTCACTTGAATGTTGACTAAAGTTCTAAAATCAAAAGGTTCTATCGATAGTAAGGAACTATCTTCATGAATTGTTAATCTTGAAACACTATCCACATAATACATTGGTAAAAATTTGCTTACAGACTACATATCTCTAGAATACATTTTGTCTCCTTGCAACTATACTTCAGAACCACAACACTCCAGTTCAGTATTATCATCGTTATCATTATTAATATACTTGAAACATTAAATGGTAATAAGATAGTATTTTGTTTAAGGACTGTAGCAGTTTAATGAAGATTATGATACTATTACTAAGTATAAATAATTAAAATATATGAATATGTGTGTGTGTGTGTGTGTATATATATATATATATATATATATATATACATACAGTAGTCAACATTTGAAGTGGATCAAAACTTTTCATCAAAGTTGTCCTAAAATCAAAAACAATACTGACCTGGAGGAAAACATCAAAAGTACATGACAACTGAACTTTTAGAACAAAAGAACTTTTATTTCTTTTTAGTGTTACATTACAATACACAGCGACACATTCACTAAAGCATACTGTGTTTCTAAATTAAGGCAAGCAAACAAAATATATGTTACATATATTAAAAATGTAGTAGACATGTAAGGCAGTAAATAAACACCATACTTAAAATAAAACGATATGACTTTTCTGTTTTCGTATTAAGACCTTAAAATACCAAAAGCACAGATATCTTTGGTGCATGTAATCACCTTCAGTTCATTTGTGTCTTGACATAGTAGTTTTTACTGTACAGCCCATTTGGTGCAAACTGTAAATATTAACCAAAGCCACACATCTCAGGACATGATACAGATGCATTTAGAAATCTACGAGTCTAATAATGATTCTGTATAAAATCTAAAACATTATTGAACATAATATGGAATTGATGGTTTTCAAGTCTGTTACACTCCATGAACACAATGTGAATGAGAATTATAATGTTTTATGAAATATGTTCCACAACGTTAATGCTTGCTCAGCGTACAGACGGTGAATATCCTACCAGGCTCCATTAAATATGAAATGCATCAAATGTACAAAAGATTTAAAAGCCTTAGAAAAATTACCATCTTACAATAAAAGTGAAAACATGAAATATCGAGGTACGTTTGATTAAAAGAATTAAAGCAGGCTCATCACTTGAACGTTAGCATAAAGATGGAGTTTGAATACACAGAAGAACGAATAAAGGCCGCCCACTTCAAATCTGCTGTGGCGTTTCAAAATTCCAAATATGTCATGGATATTAGGATCTAATTTTCATTGTGACCTCTGATTGGATTTTGATGTCAATTTGTTCTGAAAGTTTCTATAAATCCTTGTCTAAAAAAATATTTCCCATATTTAGGCTTTGTTATAAATAGATGAGAGTAGATATTTTCAATCACAAACAACTGCACACAAAACAACCAAAACCTTTATGATTGAAAATCAGAATCAAAAGGAAATATCAGATTTAAATCTAACAGCCTTTTTTATGGGTCAAGCAAACCTTATCACTCAAGGGGGCGATACTATCTTAAAAATGGGTCTGTCCAATTCTTCAAACTGTCTCGCCATGGCAATAACTGACCTGCAAGACAACACAGAAGAAAGTTTCTCTGGCCCTCGAGCTCTGTTTATGCTAATGTCCAGCAGTGCTAAGAATCTGCACCAAACCGAGCTCACATGGACAGAAGTGTTTTCGTTCTCAAACTTCCGTAGCATTAGAATGTGTGACGGCAGCATTCACTGAAACAGAACAATGACAAAATCACGTTTAAGAAGCCTGAAGAGCTGTACAGTATGAACTGGGACAGTGTGAACTGGACAGGCTTTATGTCAGTCTGGGGTCGTCAGTGGAATGTAACGAAACTCTGAGGCTGCTGATGCTAGTAGTTTTTGCAGGCCGTGTGAGACGCAGAGCGCGAGCGCATCGGAGGACTGGGACTCGTCTCCTTACAGCCGTCCTCTATCCGTGTCTTTCCCTGTTCCTCTTTCATGAACAGATCCATCATGAGGATCTTCTCCTTATGGATCTGTAAGCTGATGTCTTTGGGAATATCTGGGATGATCCAGTCCACAACATCACTCATCAACATCACCACATTCTGCAGAGGACCAGAGGAGACCAAATTAACCAGCAAAGAGATAAAAAAATTCTAAATATGTTTTCTAAATGAGCTTTTTTTATCCAGTTCACTGAATACCTTTGATAACCTGAGTCCATAAGCACAACCCAAATTCAGTTTTCTTAAATGTGAAGAGAATTTTAAATCTCATGACCCAATATTTTATTCACAGAAGTGCATATATAACATATACAAAATTTAAACTGTGAAATTGTTTTCACAAAATCAACTCATTTCAAATCTGATGTCTGCTACAGGTCTCAGAATAGTCATGTTTATCGTAGTGTAGCATCTCCCCTTTCCAAAACAGTTTGGGTTTCTGGAGTTTAGCTGTTGGAATTTGTCCCAGTTCTTGATCCTGTTAAAGGTTTCCAAATGCTGAAGAGTTCATGGTGAGGCACCAAATGTTCTGAAGGTGAAAGATCTGGACAGCAGCCGGTCAATTCAGCATCTTAATTCAACCATCTCTTCTACTATGAAGCCATGCTGCTGTAATATGTAGCACATGTTGCTTTAAAACCTCTATATACCTTTCAACATTCACAGTGCCATCCAAAACATGAAGCTGTCCATATCGTATGCACTTATACACCTCCACACCATCAGAGATGATCTCCTCTTTAGTGATTTGGATTCGTCTTTTCATAGAACACTTGTCCACTTTGAAACACAAAGTGTTTCATGAGTATTGGCCCATAGAACTATAGAACAGTGGTTTCTGGAAGTGGGCCCATTTAGTAATGTCAATGAGAGAATCATGATGAGAAGATGAGTGTCGTCTGAGGGCCTAAGAACACGGACAACCAACAAAGATCTACCCTTACACACTGAGATTTCTCCAGTTTCTTTCTTTGATGAGGTTATGTCTAAGGATGATGAGATTTACAAAGCCTTTGAAATTTGACATTGAGGAACATTGTTTAAGTATTCCACAATCTTTTTATGCACTCTTTCACAGATTTGAGAGCCTCTGTTCATTTTTACTTCTGAGAGACTCTGCCTCTCTAAGACATAATTTGTTATAGCTAATCATGTCACAGACCTGATGTCAATTAAGTTAATTAGTTGCTAGATGTTCTCCCAGCTGAATCTTTTCAAAATGTCTTGTTTTTTCAGCCCTTTGTTGCCCCCTGCCAACTTTTTTGATACTTGTAGCAGGCATTAAATTTGAAATGAGCTCTTTTAGTCGATAAAATCATAAATCTTCTCACTTTGTGATGTTTTGCAAAAAACTAGTTCCTAGATTTGTGTGATTTGTAAGTTTTTTAGTTTTCATTGTATTCAAATTTTAAAAAAATTCCCCACATTTCCAGAATACAGGTTGTATTATTTTCTCTGTCTTTAGCATTTTTATTCTTAAAATCTTTATTTTCTATGGCAATAACGTAAGGTGATACTGTGAGTCTTGGAGAGATTAGACACTAACCTGAAAGACAATGACAAATGCTAGTCTGGCGGCCAACACAGCCCAGAACTCTTTTGAGATCTCGTATGGTGTCAGAGACCACGGAGGCTCTCTGTAGTCTTTATACCTGGAGGAAGAGGAGAAATTATTATAATGTGTTATTAAACATTCATGGACTATTAATTGAGTTTAGAGCTACATCGTACCTGCAGATGTCCACATGGAAGCCCAAGTGGAAAGGCTCTAGTGGGGCAGTACCGTTCTGGAAGTGACTGACGTTAAAGTAAGACAACGTGTGGTTGACAAAGCCATGCATTGACCCGTCTGGACTGTACATGTACTGATAGACCAGCCGTGGAATAAAGTCTGACGTGAAGGAGATCACAAATGCCTGCAGGAAAGATGACAGCTTTTCATATTTGTGCTTTTTGACATTCCTGAGTGCCATTTTAACAGAATCTTCTTGTGAAGATCATCTCCTTGCTTACTCCAGTGAAGAAAAAGAATAAGAAACTTCCTGCTTGCCGTAGAAGAGCTCCATTGGATTACTGCTCTGACATCTCTCCCACCTGAGAACACCGTTCTACTTGGAGAGACTATATATTTTGACTAAAAGCTTATTTTCAAAATGCAGTGCCTTGAATGTGGCTCATTCAGGGCCCTCCTGAATTCACTCGCAGATTGTGTTCTTTGAAGACAGTTAGCCTCTTCCTTTTAGGGAAAGTGTGTTCTTTAATGTGCCATTGTCAGTACTCTTCACTGTTTTGTTTAGTAAATCTGGAGGTTAAAGGAGATTTAAGGAGATCTGCCATTTTGGTGATTACTTAAAGGAGATTACTTATTTTCACCCAAAAATTCTGTCACCAATTACTCACTCATTGGGTGAACTAACCCTTTAATAATGTAATTGATGTAATCAGTGTTATTTACATTCAGGGGAAAACACACTCTTAACCCAAATTAGTTGACTTTACTAGAAATTTGCGTGGAAACCCGTTGCACTAATCAATATTAGTTTTTACAAATCTAAAACTAAACAGGTTAAGCTTTATAAACATAAAAATGTTAGTGGGTGCAGTAGACAAAT
>JAUCMS010000010.1:271008-284043 GCA_032357445.1 Enteromius radiatus | reverse complement strand
TTTCTTTGTGGCTACTTGAATATTTTAAGTAAGTGTCACTCAAAGCAAGTAAATAGTTTTATTTGCCTTGAAAGTTGCTCTAACTTGGTAAAACCTAGTAAATAAAACAACTAAGTACAGCTTACTAACTATATCTAAGTAAGGTGAACTATTCGGTTTTACAGTGTATGAGATCCTGATTGGCCACATCACAAACGCGCTTTCTAGCAAGGTTCCAGAATTCCGACCCGAGAACGGTTTGTAATCGCGGCGTTCCAGACTCACATGTAACCGTTCGGCCCAATAGTGGAAAAGCGGCTATAATCTTGTGAAATAGACAAAAGACATTAGCCTGAGCACTTTGCAATAATAACATTCACCAGCTTATATTTTTTGTGCGCCAGGCTAAAAAGTTTAGTTATGAATGGGGGCCTCCCAGTCTGCTTGATCTACGCCTGCCATTTCTTTAGATTTTGTGAAGGGAAAAAATTCCACCACCCCCGTCCAAACTGTTAGGATACCAGGTATCAGATCTGCACAATCCATACGCACAACGTTTCGGCATGTTTCCCTCCCACTCCTAGCTACGGTTGCTAAGCCACGATTTGCCTGTGGTGGTTTTCAGGCTGGCTTAGTGAAGGGTCAACTAAGGCATTGAGTTTTACTAAGTTTTATAAAGATGACAGTGTAAATACAGACCAATGTCTTTGCCTCTGGCTGCATCTGGTCTTCTGAGTTCTGCCACAAACTTCTTGGCATCAAGACGGATTTCAATGATGTTGTTCAGGAGGGCAAACAGAGGTGCCAGTGGAAATGATGCAACAAACAGAGTCACAAAACCAAACTGGATTACTGTAGCAACAGAAGCAGAAAAATATATTAAACATCTGAAAATTGTTTAGTAAAAAAGAACACTTTTTCTATGTTATAATAAACGCCAGCAGAAGAACTGTGAATGTGAATTTAAAAACAAAGCCCTCTAGATAGTGTCTATGCGTGTGTGCCAGGTAAGATCACTTCAGCTGTATCCTTACCAGCAGAATCAACTTTAAACACTTATTGTCTTATTAATAATGCATCACTGCTTTTATTTGTTTGAAACACTGTGCTTTTATAATATAGAGAAAACAGATATGATGTCACTTTCTGCCATTTGAGTTTAAGTTTGGTGCTGTATTGACCTGCTGCAGAGAACATAGCTATAGAGAACATTTGGCGCATCGTTAAACTAAAAATATGTGAAAGATGACCACCAGCAGCTGGAAATCTATATCAGGCAAGAATGGGGCCAAATTCCATTTCCTAAACTCCAGAAACTCATAACCTCGATGCCCAGACGTCTTTCAACTGTTTTGAAAAGAGGAGATGCTACACCATGATAAACATGACCCCACCACAATTATTTTGAGAACTGTAGCAGATATCAATTGTGAAATGAGCTAATTTTTATCTATGTTATCTATGTTTTATTGTGAACAAAATATTGGCTCATTTCATTTTATTGAAATGTAAAAACATCCCAACAGTTCCAGAATTGGGGTTGTAAGAAACTGGCCTTTGAACCAAATCAATGAATAAAACTTTACAAATGAGATGTATATATATATAAAAAACAAATGCTTAACAGTTTATCTGGTATGATGATTTTGTGTTGGTTTCTAAGTATGTGAAAACACTCACTCATCTCCATGTACTCGGGCGTGAGGCCAACGAAGTGCTCCAGGAAGTAATCCGTCTCATAACGCTGTAACTTCTTCTCATATTCCTCTTCCTGGAAAGATCCTCTCTTGGATTTAATGTACCTGATCAGCTTCTTCAGTTTACTGCAATAAAGCAAATGAGACCCAAAGCACGGTAACACAAACCTCATTCAGCATGTCCATAAAAGCCTCTCATGAGTGGTGTGCATGTTGGTGAGACACTCACGGGACGCCGATCTCAAACAGGTTGTTCTGGATGAGCTGTTTGCCGAGCATGGTGATGCTGAGCTGAATGCAGAGCTCCATAAGACAGCCGCCGTGGGCACACTGTGCACACACATGAAACCTCACATCAGCCGCTGCAATCAATGCCATTATCAGTCAACTTTATCAGAGACTTTCTGTTTCCATACCTCCTCCATACGATATGACTCGAACACATAAAGATAACTCCCGGGACGGCCCCCGAGTCTGCAGGAACATAAACACATTCTGATTCAGTGTGGACGTGACACTTTATTCTAAGGTTCCATTCTCTCTATTGAAGGTGCTGTATGTAAGTTTTAAGCATAAAAACACCATAATATGTTTGCAGATGAAACATGCAAAGTTTATCTGAAAAACAATGCTATAGTCAGTTATACTTCTGTGCTCCGGACCAAAGTGTTTGACCAAATACAGCTTATTTAATTTCATTCATCTTCATGTGTTTCAGTTTCATCACTCTGGCAACCTGTGCATTGCATCAATTCTGAGGAAGAGGGGCCGGGTGAAAAAACCCCTCTCTGATATTTGGAATTTGAACTCCAGTACCTATTTCAACCATTAGGTGTCAATTCTACATACAGCACATGTAACAAACAAATTAACTATGAAGTTCGCTCGATAAAACTTAATAATTAATCAGTCAGGTATTTGTCAGGTATCATGGATGTAAAATATGGTCTTGTTAAATAACTACTAATAAACAGCCTGTATGGTAATAATAATAAGCAACTAGAATGGGTCCCTATACTAAAGTGTTACTGAAATTGAATTAGCAAGTCATTCATTCTGAATGTAAATAGACAGAAGCAAAGGTTGTGTAAGATACAACTAGATATTTATTACCCACCTGCCTCTGAAAAATGCAATGTATATGATGGGAGTGAACGCATTCACAAACTTGAGGATGAAGGTTTTGAAGATCAGCCTTTCTTCAAAGCTCTTATCTGTTTTAGGAACCTCTGAGGAGAAAAACATAGCAGAAATGACTGATATTTACAGCAAGTAGACATCGAAGAGCACAAGCACTAAGCCAGTATGAGAGCGAATTGTTGATGACTGACCAAGAACAGTGAGCCAGCGGGCGACGGCGCCATACACTTCGTCCAGAATGAGAATGACCACAAGGTTTATGATGGCCGCGGTGGTTTTGACTGTCAGCCTGACGTTGGAGCGGGTCATGGGGTTTGAGCTCATAGCCAGAGCGGCTTTGGTTGAGATCCGGTACAGAATCACACCAAATACAATAGCAAACGTCACACCAATCTGTAAAACAGCCAGATAAACAACCAAGAAGACAGCTATGAAAAACAAGATAAAATAGTAGAGTAATGCCATGATGGGATGAAAATATTAAGATATAGTATAGTATAGAAACTGAATTCAAGGCAAAAATTGAAGACAAAAATTGCAGATGTTGATCATTTATTTAGAAATTATAAAAGAGACTATGAATTATTCAGTGTATTATCAACAGTGTTGACACATGGCTTTATTAATTTATATGGAAATCTTCTGCTATTGGGTCAAAAGTTTTTAAGAGAACCGCTAAACTTTTTCATAAAGGCAGATAAAAGGCATGTGACCCCTTTATATATAGAGAAACATATGGATGAGAGGCTTCCTGTCTGTCATTATTTATGACTTATTGTTGTCCAGCAGCTGGAGGCATTTTGGCAGTCTCCTCAGTACTAAACTATTTCTGTCATGTGTATTTTTAGGATGTCCCTAAAGCTTCAGTATTTGACCGTCAGGTCGTGATTTTGGGCCAGTGTTTGTTTGGACAATCTGCTGATGACTGAGCATCTGCTCTCTACCAAAACATAATAACCATACCAGCGTTTCTGAAGTGCTAATTACTACAGAGTAATGAATACCTACAATTAACAACTATATTACTAGCTATTATTAAACGTAATTAGGAGATCAACTTTTTTTATAGTTAAGTGATAGTTATAGTGAGAACTGGACCTTAAAATTAAGTGTTACCTTTTAATAAAATGCTGCTGTGTTTATTACAGCACTTTTAAGAGTTGTAAAAAAGTTTTTTTTAAATATATATATATATATATATATATATATATGTGTTACAGCGTAAACAGTATATAAATATGTTGTAAAATGTATTTGATTGCTGTGATCAAAGCTCCAAGTCCTCACACTGAACACTTGTTTTGACTTAAAATAATTTGTTACCCCGCTGACTAAAAATGTTACATTTAAAGTTCAGTGAACTAAAGTATCCAAGTTGTCACTTGATCCTTCAGAAATCATTCTAATGTGCTGATTTACAGCTTTAAAAACAATGGTGCTGCTCAGTTTAATGCATCCTTTCTCCTTAAAAGCTTATTGAACAGAAGTGCCCTTTTAAGCATGGTGTCCACTACAGTAGACAGATCGATTTTTGGTGAACAGCAACAAATCCAATAACAATACCTAATGTTCCTTATCTACTATTCTTTTAAAAAGTACAGTATATTTGTACCTGTCTGGATCTCCTGGAATAAAAGACAGAGGTAGATATTCCAGAGGTAGCAGATGCTTCACCGCTTTCCTCAGCCATGGTGAATTTATGATGTCATAGATAAGGAAAACAATGACATGTACAGAGAACAGTCATATAATATGATGGGCAAGGGTGAAAGGTCATCACCCACGGTGGTTTGGATGGTTGAAATGGATTTTAACGATCTGTCCACTCTAGTTGAAACCATGCATCAGAGGGTTAACGTGAAATCATGACGGCTGCCTGCATATTCATATTCACATGCTCATATATGGATTGAATATGAATATATACAAGATACTTTACATTGTGCTTTCATCTGTTAGCATTAGTTAACTACATAAGTTAACATTAACTAACAATTAGCAATGCTTTTACAGAATTTATTCAGTTAACGCTGACTTTTACCTGTTTTAAATCAAATGTTTTATCTTTTTTAACATTAGTCAACACACCGTAAACTAAAATTAACAACATAAATACCTAAATAACATACTGTAAAAATAGATTAGGAAATGCTGTAAAAAGAAAATCCTCACTGTTAGTTTATGTTAGCTAATGCATTAACTAGTGTTAACAAATAAGACTTTATGGTGAAGTAACCCAAATGTGATGTCAGATGAAGTACAAACTCACATGAAACATAAGCTGATGTAGGACGGCCTTACCATTAAAAGCATCATGATGAGGTTCGTCATATACGCAGGAAATCTGTCTCTACATGTGAGCTTTTCTTTCTCTGGCTAGAGAAGAAACAAACAAAAAATGAGTCAAGTGTAACTCATATTGAGCCACATTTCAGGATTCTAGTGTTAGCAAAACTCATTTATCCAAGTAATTACATTTTTACACATTAACAAATATCTTTTGTAATCTGCATTTAACCTCAGAGATTCAAATTAAAAAGAGGGTTACACTTTATTTTAAGGTGTCCTTGATACAGAGTCATATTATTTTTAACCATGGTTAGTGTTATGATTAGGGTTTGATTTCTGGTTACTTGCATGTAGTTATGCATAATTAATTGTTATTATATTGATAAGTCCATGTAATGTAACAAGGGCACTTAAAAATAAAGTGTTATCCAAAGAGGTGATAAATTCTCATTTTGTGGTAGCTGTAAATTATAATCTTAATTTAATTTATGAAGGATTCTACGGTACTACGGTAAGACTAACCCTGTCTCCTTTAATATTTGAAAATATTTAATGGTTGAAAACATTTGTTATAAATTTACAAAAGTAATCAAACATTAGTTTAATCAATTATTAAACAAATATTAAATCACAACCTTTAACAATTACATTATTTCAATAAAAAAGCACTATATAATAATGCAGTTTATATTTTAGCTGTTTCAAAGGAGCTTCAATATATATATATATATATATATATATATATATGTAAAGAGTAGGGATGCACTGATCCGACTGATACCGGTACCGATGCCTGGGCTTTGTATATCTGTCGATACCCGATACCATTGTTGAATTAATATTATAAACTTCATACTTTCCACCTTATACCTTCCTTGCACCATGTAGAAGAAACTAAAGGCAATAAACTTTCCTAACTAAACATTACTTTCCTAACTAAGACAAAACAGATGTAGTGTATTGAATACTTATTTATTTGTTATTTAAAGAACAATTGTGCATTCAAATCGAAAATAGAATGTAATCAAACTTCTTAAAATAAATTTGTTACTGTTCCAGAATGCGACACACGTGTTGCAATGCTGCGATGCTGTGACCTATATTTACAGTAACTGGCTGCGACGGAGGAAGAAAAAAAAAAGAAAGAAAGAGGAAAATAAATCCTGTGGATCTGTTAATTTTTCCGATCCCCGATCCAGCTATTTTTTCAATATCCTAATATCCTAATATCCTAATATCGGATCGGTGCACCCCTAGTAAAGAGTGAGTTGATTTTCACATCCATAGCAAACACAACACATGCAGTGTCACCTTCTGTGATTTATGGTCTTTCTTCAGCGATTTCTGCATGACTCTGAATTCATATTCAGCTCGTGGGTGATCCTGACAAAAACAAATGACAATATATATGTATGTATGTATATATGACAAGACTGATACAGAAAAAGAGCTAAGAAAGAGAGAGAGAGAGATAGAGAGAGAGCAAGAGAAAGAAAGCTGGCTTTTTTTCAAGTGAGTGTTTCTATAACGTTCAGCACATGCTAGATCTTCTGCTAGAGGAAGGTTTGTGACAGCGGATGAAGTGGCAGCGTGATCAGAGCTGATGAAAAGAGTTTAATATGTTCAAACCTTCAGAGCTTCCTACACACACCAGGGGAAGAAGAGGACGACAGCGTTAAATGACAGACTAGTGAAATGAGCTCCAATGACCAGGATGTGTGGCGTGTTAATGTGTGATCAGACCTCCTCTTCCTCGAAGCCTGTCAGATCCCACTCGTAGTTCAGACGCATCTGCCGCCTCTTCCAGTGCTCCATGAAGAACGCCGCTGGAACACACAATTAATAACACTGACATGAGGAAATGAGCCCCCATTAAACCTCAGACCTACACCTGAGAAACCATTAGGACAGAAGGTGCTAAATGTAGCAGAATGTGATCAAATATTAACATCTTCATTATAAAGATGATTCATTATAATTGTAGAAACGATAGGAGCAGCTAAATCAGACTATGTGCGCCTTTCACATGTTGGCTGATTTCTTGGATGAGAATTGTAATGAAATTCACGACGTAAGATTCCTGCAGCTTTAAGGAACCTATAAAAGCCTACGCAGCTTCAGTGATCTTCATATCTTTGTATTTATACTGGTGGAAGAGCAACAGCTGTCATGTCTCTCCTCCAAACAGATGGAAGCACAGTAAATCTCATGTGTGAACTTGTGCCCCCGAACAGAGCTAAAGTCAGGGACTTCCTGTCCAAATCCCTAAGCGGACGACACTGAACAGAACAGAGAAACGCTACAGAAATGAGTTTGAAAGGGGGGGGGCTCAGTCACACAGACACACAGGAAACAGCCAAACAGATGATAAAAACCACAAGACGGAGACATGTTTAGCTCTGGACAGAGAGAATCAGGAGATATAGAGACTGTTAGAATAATCCATGCTCTCCGGTTCTCCATTCTCCAACAAACACAAAGCAACAAGTCACAGTATTCTGTGAATCTACTCAACATAATCAAGCTCATTACACCTGTATTTAATGTACAGCGTTATGAAAAAAAAAATTCTACACAGTAACATGAAAGAAGGTTCTTCAGACTAAGAAAGAAGTGGCTCTTTAAAGAACCTTTGACTAAATGGTTCTTCACAGAACTAAAAACTGTGGCATTGCTGGGAAGAACCTTTCAAGCACAATTATTTTTAAGAGCATTGCATGTGGTACTTCATTTTTTTTTCACCTTGTTAGATGTACTTCATATAGTAATAACAGTAAATTATACATAATCACAAGCAACTAATCATAAAACATGCCCTAAAGGAAGTGCAAGTTGTTAATAAACATTACTCATTATTACTTAAACTGTAAGACACTTGTAAACTTGTGAGAAATGAAGTGTAGGCAATATTCGACTACTGACTGAACCTGCTTACACCTACAGCTACACACATCCCAAACTCAGCAAAACGCAGTCTGACAAGGCTGTCCAGAACATGTTTCTACACAATAACAATGACGTGAGAACTAGGTGCTTAAAACATATGCGCAGAAGGAGCAGAAGGAGCTCAGATCTCACCCCACAGTGCCATGAAGATGGAGAAGAAGACGGTGGCAGGGTTATCGAACAGATGACTGGCCCGGGCCGTCCCACACGCCGTGCTCAGGTTCCAGTAGCTGCAGACGCGGTCACACAGCGGACACATGGTGATGTTCTTCCTCTGGTCACAGATCTCCATACTGTAACAAACCTCAACTGATTACCACAAGACATTTGTGCTGTTTTTTATAAAATCCTTTCATATGTATGAATATGTGTTTAATCCCTGTTATTTTCTAAAGTGTTAACTCCCATACTTATACTTATAAAGCCTCATTTTCAACAAGACTAAAATGCTTTCATTATTGGAGCAGGTGATGATCAATGTTCTCTTTCAGCTCCAAAAGTGAGCTGAGGTTTCTGTATAAAAACTGCTCTTCTCAGTCGTCATAATATCCTGACAGTGACACACTCCAGAGGGACTTGCACACAGATGTTTGGTTTTATACGCTCTTCCTCAAAGTATGAACTTCCTCTTAAAAAGTCAGAGGGTTTATATTGAGAACAGGAGGCTCGTACTTTATTACCCAAGTGTATTTTTTGCTGTCACAATTCAAGAAAAGCGTTATGCAACCAACTGAGATGTGAGACAGGAGTTAACAGCTCTTCAAGTTATTAAAATAGACCTTGTCAAAGAGTTTTGAAGATGTCATTTTATTGCTAGTTTTGATTAAGCTAGGTTGTTCCTAAATGTTCCTGGGTGATATATATACAGAGCCCTACACTAATATTGGCATCCTTGGAAAATCTGAGCAAAGGTGACTGTGAAAATAAATCAGATTTTGATCTTTCATTCAAAAAAATAAAAAAATTCTAACCTACCATTGAAGTAAAACATTTTTTTTCTGGGGAGAAAAACTCACTATGAAATAATTTTTTTTTTTCCAATACATGTTGGCCACAATTATTGGCACCCAATTATTGCTATGTCCTTTTCCCATGATAACAGCTTTGAGTTTTCTCCTGTACTGCCCGAAGAGTTTGGAAAACACCTGATAAGAGAAAAGAGACCACTCCATCATCCACAATTACTCCAGACCCTTTAGATTACCAGCTCCATGTTGGTTCTCCTCTTTAGTTCACCTCACTCAGGGTTGAGGTCAGACGACTGGGACAGCTGTGGCAAAAGCTTCATTTTGTGCTGAGTGACTAATTCTTGTGTTTATTTTGGATTACTGTCCCAGTGGAAGACCGAACCATGGCCCACTACAAGATTTCTAACAGAGTCAGTGAATTATTGATTTGATAATTTGATAGAATCCATGATGCCATGTATCTAAACAAGATGTCCAGGACCTCCAGCTGAAATATAGACCAACAACATCAAAAACACAACAGTATACTTTGTACACATGGAGTACTTCTTTATCCCTGTGTTCACCAAACCCATCTTGAGGCATTGCTACTAAAAAACTATTATTTTAGTTTCGTCTGATCATAGAAGCCAGTCCCATTTGTAGTTCCAGTCCTGTCTGACAACTGAACATGATGGATTTTTTTTCTTAAACCCTCCCAAACAACATGTGCTGATGTAGGGGCTGTTGAGACTATTTTTTTAAAGGTTTTCTAACCCTGAGACTCAACTATTGTCTGCAGTCTCCAGCTATGGTCCTTGAAGAGTCTTTATCCACTCAAACTCTACTCCTCGCAGTGTATTAGGATGATAGAGACACACATTCTCTTCCAGGCAGTTTCCTAACATTTAATGTTGATTGGAAATTCTAAATTATTTCTGTGATGGTGGAGATGGTAGTTTTCACTGCTCTAGGTCTTTTCTTAAAGCCACTTCACTAATTTGTGAAGAAATATATTCGTTGGTTTTTCTCATTGTTTTGAGGATTAAGGGATTTTGGGCTTTGTTTTCCCTCCTATATATATTTCTGTGAAACAGGGAGCCAGGGTTGGATATTTTCATGTTCATAATCACCCTGGAGTGCTCAAAATTGTGAATATGAATGGGAATATACTTCAGAGATATTTTACTCATAAAAAATTTCTAGGGGTGCCAATAATTGTGGCCAACAAGCATTGGAGAAAAACATTTATTTAACAATGAGATTTTCTCCCCATTTCAATTGTTTTAATTCAATGATAGGTTAGAATTTTGTAAATTTTTTGAACGAAAGATCAAAAGGATAAACAATGCAGATTATTTTCACAGCCACCTGTGAAAATATTGGCAAGAGTGCCAATATTAGTTGAGGGCACTGTATATATTAATTTGTCCATGGCAAACTGTTTTGTTTTTGAAATCAGACCTTTTGCCTGAGAGTAATTACACTTTTTGATTATCACAATTCAGTCTTAATAATAATAATAATAAACACATATGTGCTTTTGTCTTGCACTTTAAGTGCCCACTAAACATTTGGTCTTGCTTCCACTGACCTGGGAATGTCGTCATCAACAGTAACACATCCATAGAGGAACACAATGACCCCCACTAAGGAAGCAGGGATCAGCATCTGGGTGTAAATGCCAAGCCAGGCAAAGTACAGACCGATCTTCTCTCCGAAGTACTTCCTGTAAGATAACTGAGATGTTTCTAACGAACCTAAAACACTGACACATCTGAGAGTTTGAGACTTACCTGACTAAACCAATGGGCTGGTACTTATAAAAGACACTGTAGCTGGCCCACTCTTCATACAGCAGCTAAAATAAATGCATGATGAAACGTCATTTGTAAAAAGAGTGATTGGTCTTGATGGCATCCAGCTATTCAGCCATTACTGTGCTGTTATCTAAGTGTTGTGCTGTTGAGATGAGCTTTAGTCCTAGACCACACCACACATGGTTTGGGGTTTTTCCAAAAGGCATGATTTCATGAAGTTCATTTTAAGCTCAGAAACTTACTCTTGTCACTCTATCTGATTCTGTTTAAAGTCTCAGTCTTTTTTTTTTTCTTTTTTGGCAAAATAAAATTTACATGAAACGAAAACTCACCTTTCTGTCATTTGGCTCCGCGTTTTGCCCATCAACATCGCCCTGTAAGGAAAGAAACTTATATTATTATATCCTGTCGAAAATTCCAGTGCTAAAAAGATTTGCATCTATTAATCAAACAAGGTGGACAACTGGTCTGTACTTACACCTCGATAAGTCTAGGTGTCACTATAATAATGCAACAGTGTTGATCAGTTCTGTACAGACAGCTTAAGGTCCTTAGAGATAGTTCAACAGAAGTACTTACATCATGTAATGGATAAGCAGCCAAATAAACACCGCTCCCAAGCAGACTAGTTATTCCTGAACAACGTGTGAAAATGACACACTGGATTATTCCTTCAGTTACAGCATTTTGCTGTCAATGACGCAAATGAATTGGGCATAAAGTTGGGTAGTCAATGTTAGCTAGTAAAGTTTTATTTTCCAAAACTTCAGAAAATTACATTTATAGTTCTCTTAATTGTAAAGACAAAGCAGTAGCTTACCCATGCTAAATTTCGCTTTTGTGCACTTGGTTCGCTTCAAAACTTCAAACACCTACAATAATGCACATAATAAAACATTAAATTATGGGAAGACAAGTCCAAATATTCAATATGGCTTTAATGCTGTACATTTGACAAATTCTTTATACTTACTAACGAACTTCTTGTTTTACTGTCAAAAAAGGAATCTTTGTCAGACAAATCAAACCTGTAACGATGAAAGGTCACAAATAGACTTTCATTTGATTTATCAGTACATTTTTGCATATTCAGGCCCATTCACACAAATCACATGCGTAAATGTCTTTGTAAATCCCTGAACAAAAGTCAAATGCACTCTGGCTATTAACTTGCTGCATCAACTTGCGTTATTTGTGTTCATTTATGTGTGCTGTTACACCACTACCTCATGTTAAGATAAAACTGAATTATACTCATGGCTTAACTAAAGAATATATTAACTGGCATGAAGAGGTCCAGAGGGGTCTATTTTAAATTGCTCTCAGTGTGAATAGGCCTTTATGTCTTTGAAAGTTGAGGATAATGAATGTTTATGTCAATGGTCCAGCTATGTGAAGATCACAAATCACCTGAATGCCTAACAAGTACATGTAACAGACATTTAGATGTGTTTCATGCTTGAGAAAGGATGTTGTTGTGGAAGCAGACACTAACAGATGCTGCTTTTCCCTGGAGAACGGGTACGAGAGGTGCTTCACTTTCTGCATCCTGTTCTCTTCTAAGTTTGGATGAAGAGGATCTGTTAGTTTGCTGATGAACACGTTGATCTTTTCCATTACGCCACTGCTGTGCTTGACTTCATACACCTACAGTAAAAGCACAGCATCACATTTACTCATCACATCACATCACATCTGGCTTACACACAGCAGCCGTGAATGTTCCTCTGGACTGCCAAACGAACGTTACTTTTTTGGTAGGCATCTTCAGTTTCATGAATTCAGCCTCTCGACAGAGAACGCTCCACGGAGCATGAATCTTCACAAAGCCCACCCCAGGAGTCTTGGTCTGAAAACACAGAACAGTTGTTAAAGGAATTTGTTTCTGCAACTCTCACACCGACAGTCACCTGTACAAGCAACACCACACTGATCTCCGCAAAATCACAATATTCCTATTCCGGTGCTTGCTCTCCCTCTCCCACCTGTATACAACCACTGAACCGCACATCTACTAATAATCTGGGTCTAAGCATTTATTTGCCATTCAAATTGAAGTAAATTTAAAAGCTCACCGCCACAGATTCATCTATGTGTGGGAAACACTGGTCGCTATAAATGTTACGTTCCAGGCTGTGCAGGGGATGTAACCCCTTTTACTCCCTTCCTATAGAAAAGGACTGTCAACAGTCATGGTCGATGCCATCTACAAGCGGA
>JAUCMS010000010.1:258507-268992 GCA_032357445.1 Enteromius radiatus | reverse complement strand
AGGGTCAAATTCTAGGGTTGTAAATGGACCTGTAAAACCGTTTCTGGGCATTTTTTCACCTTACCTAAGCTACATACATTCTATGTACATATCCAACAACAATTTAAAATATTCTCTCAATGCATTCTAGGGCACCTTTAATATTTTGTTATTTTGATCAACTAGTGCTTTCTTTGTCCTTGTTTTAAGTGATGAAATCGGCAACACTCTTCTCTGCAGTAGTGATGCGCCTGTATGCATGTGTCACACAGATTACATAATCTTAGATTACATGCTTTCAATTTGAATTGGTTCATTTAAAAGACAATTCACTGTCTGTCTTGATGAAATCCCCGATGTCTAGCCTTTACCTTTAGCTTTAGTTTTATTGTCCAAGAATAGAAAAACTACCTTTTGGTTAGTAGCTTTACCAAACATTAGTGATCACATATACTTATTTTGATGTGTTCTTGAAAACAAACCCAAATACAACATGTAATCTTCATAGCATCTTCATTATTGACATGTATTTAAAGAGACACTGCACTTAAGAAATAATAAAAGGAGAAGCAGGAGCAATAGAATCAGGAAACAGCCCAAGCCAGAGTTGCCAACACACCCTTCACAGCATGTGCACTACGCTCCAGACCATGTGTGACCTGACGCTTATGCCCTACATAGACGCCAGGACAGGGATCCCATGTCAGGGTGAGTCTCACAGCCAAAAACAAACAACTCAACAGCTGTGATCATCATTACTGTCACTAATTAGGAAATTTGTGTAATTCTGCAGGGCATCACATGACATAACCACATGACCAGAACTACACATGGCTTTATATGCGTCCATGTAGCAGTTGTGAGAGGTTGTGTTATACTGTCACAGTTAACACTTGCTGTCAGAGTCACAAAATAGCCCAAATGCTGAAAAAAACGCAAAGAGAAAACCCTGCCGTTTTCTTCACAAATATAAAAGAGAGAGAAATGATTTCATGACAGATGGACACTTGTTTCTGTCATTTTACTATTTAGAGCCGAATGAATGTTCCGTTCTTCAGTTATCTGGGATCATGTGTTGCTGCTGTAGAAGCTGTGCCAGAACTGTGTTCCGGCTATCACGTGTCAAATCTGTGTTTAACAAATCACAGACAATCTCATATGATTTATTTGATCACTATTTAAAAGCAATATTGCCTTTCTATTTAAATTTAAATCTCAAGGAATATTCTGTAACACTTTATTTTGATAGTCCAATTTTAACTATAAGTAACTTTGTTACTACATGTACATGTCTACTAACTTTCAGATTAGACTGTTAGGGTAGGTTTAGGGTTAGTAGAATAAGTAGACATATACTTGTAAAGTTTCTGATAGTCAGTGTGTAGTATGTTGTGGACCCATCAAAATGAAGTGTTAAGACATATTAAGCAGAATACTCTAACGACTGTTAGCTGACATGTAGTTACAAAGTTACTTACAGTTAGTAGAATGTGGACTATCGGAATAAAGTGTTACCGAATATTATTGTGTTAAATTAAGGATTAATGCTCTGTCAGTAACTATGTTTTTGTTCTTTTGTCACTGATTTTTAATTCATAAACAAGCTGGACGTGATAGAAACTTTGAGGTGCTAGATACTACAGAACTTAAAAGAGAGAGTGAGAGTGCCCTAACAGATGCATCCAGAGACAGGAGTATCGAGGATTTAAGAATAAAGATATGAGAACAGGTGAAAAGGACTACGATCGGATTAAATAAACATCTAGATCAAAAGTAGACTGATTACGTAGTTTTATTTATTGTCGAGTAGATGCAGTCAAATACTAAAATTGTAATCCATATATGTCTAGTTTGAACAGCATTTATTTAATTGGATTATTAATAGAAATAAGATTTACACTAAATGACATAAAAGGGAGAAAATCATGACAGAAGTTTAATTTTTGGAGGAACTATCCCTTTAGCATACTTTTAAAAAAAGTATTTATACTCTTAGAAATACTTTATATTTCAGTCTTAAAAGGATGTAATTATTTGGACAGTAAGATTGCAAGTAAATTTTTTATAGTTTCTATTTATGTGAAATGCAATTAATGGATCTTTAGAGACATTTTAAAGTGTACTGCCAGTAATGTACTGAGAAGAATTTGTAGTAAACTAAAATATACTGAAACATATACACGTAGGTGTTTATTTGTAATTAAAAAAAAAAAGTTCTTCTTGAAAAAACAAGAGAATATAATCAAAACATATTGTACTTGTTTAAAGATTTGAAGTACACTACAAATGCACATTCAATCAAATTAAGTACACATTCCTGTAAAGGTACTGTAATTCTTTCCTTTTTGACTGAATAAATGCATAAAAATGACATAGCATAATGTCCACAAAGTCCACTTATTTATTTCTGTGAAAAACAACACTACAACCAGTTATTCTACACTGAAATGAGTGTTTAATGTGTGAATTTCTGTTTTTCTTTTGGTCTGTGTGACTCCACCCACTTCATAGTATTTCAACACCCCAGGTTGCCAGTCGGTGGAAAACACAGCATACTGCAGCCACGGAAGCCAGCAAATGAACCGTGTCAGATATCACAGAGACTGCCTGACCTAAAAACCTCCGTGATCAGAGGAAAATACCATTTGGACTGCAGTACCCATCAATATGACAGTCAATATAGTCAATACCACACAATGCACTTTTAAATCAGTCGATGACAAAACTAGAGTGTTTCGATTATTCTTCAGCTTATAGGACACCTATCCAGACGTGAGAATCCATGGAAAGCTTGGATTTGGGTGGACTTAATAAAGTCACTTCTCCAGTTAGCTTCTTCAGGAGCACACATGAAATGTTCTTTTACACACAAGTGAGGTGTAACTGCATTTTTATCCATCCAGTTCTTTAATTTGATTGGCTGAGCAGCGTTCTCATTGTGCTGATAGTCCAGCAGCAATGAGACGTTTGACTGGTTATATTTCTCTGCTCATCTGAGTTCGGAGGATTACAGCCTGTTTGAGTACAAAGTGAGCAGAAGTGGGTCAAATTTAATTTGATTTGATTTCAGACACAATTTCAGTGACTTGTTTACAGAAGTGTGTAGCATGTTTTCTTGGTAAGAGATGTTATTTTACTAATTGCAAATATTAAATTCAATATTAAATTGCATATTAAATACTCTTCAAAAATCACATACTGTATTTACGGTAGGAAGTTAACAAATATCTTCATGGAACATGCTCTTTACTTAACATCCTTATGATTTTTGGCATAAAAGAAAAATGTACAATAGAATGTATTGTTGTCTATTTCTACAAATATACCTGTGTCGCTGATGACTGTTGCTGTGCTCCAGCGTCCAAGGTAAGTGCAAATAGTTATAGATTCTAATTATACTAAAATAACAGGCTTTTCTACTAGTTGTAGTAGTGTGCAATAATAGCCTATTCAGTGTAAAGTACAATTTTAATTCAAATTGTTAAATCGATGCCGCCTTAATAGGTTGATAAAGCCCTACCTACACTAACCCTACCCAATACTTTATTTTTTTACATTTTCTTCACTGACTTCGCTTACATTATCCTAATCTGCTTTGAGTGACTGTCCCAATCACACAATGGTGGGGGGAGTTAGTGTAAATAGCCTTTGCCAACAAGACCCTCCAAAAAATGAGACAGCCACATCACACTACAGTACTGAATATTGCTGATCATCAGCCTTGTATCACAGCCATGATGATATTCAGTACAACGGCACACTAGCTAGTGTCAGAAGTCTTAAATTGAGCAATATTTAAGTGAACACAAGTGAAGGCCAGCTCCTAACTGGAGTTTTGAGTTCTGTGCGTCTCATGTCACAGCCGGTGCAGCGTGACACCACAATGTGTCTTTTGTAGCCCTTTTTTATGGTAAAACAGCTGAGCTCAGCCAAAAGACAAAGCAAAGCTCCAGCAAACAAAAGCCTTGCGGAGCAGGAATGCAGGCAGCATCCATCACACGTACCTCCTCGTCCCGCTCCAGCTCCAGCCCCATCTCCAGCAGGTTCCTCTCGAACTCCTCACGCCGTAAGCACTTGTCGTCATCGTGGTGGTCCATGCTGAGGTCAGGCGAGCCAGCTTCAGGGTCCTCTCTGGTCGCGGGCGCAGGCGGTGCTCGACCCCTCCACAGGGTGCGGGTGAAGGCGTTATCCCTGAGGCGAGACGCATGCCGCCGCGAGCTGCTGCTCTTCTTGATGTGGTAAGTGAGGATGTAGTCCACCCGCCTTTTACCATCCTGGAAATACAGTCCCCGCCGGCATTGTGTGTTCTCCTCCGGAGCCAGAGACTTCAGGAGCTGGGAGGAGAGGGGAGGACCAAACATGAGCCAGGCTGGTGTGTGTATGTGTGTGTGTTTGTGTGTGGGCCAGCGTCCAGTGAAAGGTCAAGATGGGGCAGCATCTGAACAGGGGAGAGGACTCGGCAGCTTTAAGAATGAGTGCAATTGTTTTTTAGACCTCACTGTCAGATTTAAAATCATGACCTGGGCAAGTAAACACTGGTTTAAAATGAGCAATATTACGATGAGGATTAATAGCTTATCCTACCAGTCTACAATTGATGGAATTTATGCTTCTCATGACCTTGGAAACTTTTCATCTTAAGGGTTCTGCTGAAGTGCTTGAAATAAGTTTACAGACACATATAAACCATGGCTGATGATAGTCTTCACTAGACTAAAGGGATGGTTGAAACTGAAAGAAAAGCTGCTGTGTGAAAGCAGTGTGCTGCTGTTAGTGTTTTCTGATGCTTTGTTGAATATCATGAATACAATACTCCTGCTAGCAAGTATTGCTTTGAATGTTCCGTAGTTTGGCACAGTTTTAAATCCTGTTAGTAAATGAACGAGAGCCTATTATAACCACTTATACATACATGAATTGCAAAGCAGAGCTTATTTTCCAGTTAATCAAAAAATTAAAAAAAGAACACAATATAAATGACACTGATGCAGTTTGGTTACACAATAACCAACAGTAAATGCTGGTAAAAGACACTCAGCAGTCTGTAATAAATTGAATGTGTCTAACATGTAATAAAAGGAAGACAGGTCTAACTTTATATAGTCTTTATATAGCCTTCTTTAATAATAATATCTGTCAAATTAATATATATTTAATCATGAAAATTAATTAACTACTAATATATGTAATACAAACAAATAAGCAGTTGATAAAAAAGTGTGAGCTCCTAAGTTTGTACTGAGGTAAGGTTCAACTTCAGATGAAAGGAGCACAATTATGGTTTAATATGAACTTCTGTGAAACACTGTTGCAACAAAGGAAGAATTATTTATCTGATAGATCTCCCCAAGAGGTCAACATGAAGTGTCCATGGGTTGCAGTCCTATCATTCTGAAGAGACAAATTACTGGAGATGTGGTTAATATTCAGCACCTCAGAGATCCCCCCGTAACGCCGCAGACCCACTGAAGACAGATCTGCGTTATGTTTGACATACCGCCGCTAATATACTGTTAAATAATGTTTGACATAATCTTGAACCTGAGAGTGTGAACTATGGTGACAGCTATGGGCTCTTCTTACAGTTATGGGAATCGCAATATAAGCAACAGAACAAAACAATCGTGTATAATATGAGCTTGATATATAATCTTGACATTGCTATAGACAATATGCTAGTGTAAGCGCGGTAAGCAGTTGTACATGTTTTTCAATAATAAAGCACTGTACAATACAAGTGTGTTCCCGATAAAATCCAGTCTGAACTTTAGCACTAACAAACTATGCGACAGTAATCTTAGATAGAACATATTTTTTGAAGTCCGTATTCATGAGGTCAGCTGTTTTTGTAGAGTGACTGCAACTGATCCAGCAACTGCTGACTGTGTTATGAGGTGTAACATTTCCTCTGGCATCCCCCTTCATCTTATGGGGACATGTGCTCATATTTTAGGAGCAAAAAGAATTAGTACATATAGATTTAGCATGTGCTCATGCATTTTACCTACTGATCTACTTGTCACTTATGTATCAAATCAGCAATAAAGCAATAAATAATAGTCAGTTAACAGCAGATATTGCACATACACTATTTTTTATACCGTATTAAAGTCCTAAAACTTTCTAAATAATCACTGACTTCACACTCACCTGCAATTTTCCGTGAAAGATCACATCTCTTAAGAAGTGTGCTTGTTTGCAGGCAGTTGTAGGTTGAGAGGCAGCACCTTCATTCTGGGGTAAATCCATCTCCCGCTTGAGTAAGAAACCTGCCTTGCTCTCTCCTAATCTTTTACTCTGTTTTCTTTCTGTCTTTCAGAATGAAGCAAGCCTCAAGTCACAAACTGATCTCTGTAGTTACTTGAGAGGAGTGAGGGAGCCAGGCGCTAATATTAGACTCAACTATAAAGCCATACATCAAAGCCTCCAAGATGCCCTTGCTCCAGCCCCTCACTCTCACGCATCGCTTTTGATTTTTCCTCTGTGTTTATCATAAAATAGTAATATAATATCATCTCCACAGTGCGTTGACTTGCATGATTGACATCAATTTGAACAATTTGAATAAAAAAACACTGAACTTACAACAGAATCTTGAAGATCGTATCCAATGTCTTCTATTGCTTTGAAACTGATGATGTTCATTTGCTTTTCCTTGATTGGCACAGAATGAAACTGTTCATTGTTCATCATGGCTGTTTGTGTTTCCAGCACTGGACTTGTGCAATAGATTGTGGATCAGAGTTTAATCTGTAAATAAAAAGCAACATGACATACAGGTAAACAACCAATTCTGAGTACAAGAATCCTTGTTATGAAGAAAACTATTAAACAGAGCTCTGTAGTTGCTCAAACTAGAAAGGGTTTGGTAGTCTATCCACCTCATTCTTAAATGTGGAAGCAAGTTTATGGATGAGACTTCCAGTTCATTAGCCTATGTAGGATGCAGATGAAACCGGAAGCTAGACACATTACATTTACAAATAAGGTGGATAGATTTTCAATGCTTAGTCCCAGATAGAGGCATTTCAAAATGATGTCTGCTAAAGATCTCAAAATAGTTAGGGTTATGTTTATCATGGTGTAGCATCTACTCTTCTTTTCAAAACAGTTTAAAGATGTCTGGACATCAAGGTTATGAGTTTCTGGAGTTTTGGTGTTGGAATTTGGTCCCACTATCATTTTATATAGGTTTCCAGCTGCAGAAGAATTTGTGGTCATCTTTGACATATTTTTTATTTAATTATGCTCCAAATGTTCTCTATAGGTGAAAGATCTGGACAGCAGCAGCAGGTCAATTCAGCTCTGGAATCTTCTAGATGTCATGCTGTTGTAATCGCTGCAGTATGTGGTTTCGTATTGTCCTGCTGGAATACACAAAGACTTTCCCTGAAATAGACGTCATCTGGAGGGGAGCATATGTTGCTCTAAAACCTTCATATACATTTAGTATTATTAGTGCTTCGAAAACATGAAGCTGCTCATACCGTATGCACTTATACACCCCCATACCATCAGAGATGCTGCTTTTAAACTGAACACTGATGACACACTGAAGATCTCCTCCTCTTTAGCCCGGAGGACACAGTGTCTGTGATTTACAACAAGGATGACAAATTTAGACTCGTCTGACCATAGAATACTTGTCCACTTTGAAGCAGTCCACTTTAAATGAGTCTTGGGCCAAAGGACACAATACCTCTTCTGGACCATGTTCACATATTATATCATCTGCAGATGGCTTGGAGGACTGTGTTTACCGACAGTGGTTTCTGGAAGTGTTCCTGGGCCCATTTACTAATATCAATGAGAGAATCATGTTATGAGTGTCGTCTGAGGACCTGAAGACCACGAGCATCCAACAAAGGTTTTCAACCTTTTGCTTCACACACAGAGGTTTCTTTGAATGTTTTGATGATGTTATACACTGTAGATGATTAGATTTACAAAGCCTTTGCAATTTGGCATTGTTTTTAAAGTATTCCAATCTTCCAATCTTTTACGCACTCTTTCACAGATTGGAGATCCTCTGTCCATCTTTACTTCTGAGAGACTCTGCCTCTTTAAGACATCACTTTTATAGCTGTTAATTAAATTAATTAGTTGCTAGATGGTTTCGAGACCTGTAGCAGAAATCAATTTTGAAAATGATTTGAAAATTGTAAAACTTTCTTTGTTAAATAATTAGTTATGTTCTCTATGTTCTATTGTGAGTAAAATATTGACTCATGTCAAAGTCTTTTAGTTTTCATTTTATTCAAATGTCCCAACATTTCTGGAATATGTGTTGCAAATGAATAATGGCCAAGTCATTTCTGTAGAAGGCTTACATATCAATGCTATAAAATCATAATCTGACATATCAAATGTTTTTGGTGGATTGAAGATGAGGAGATCAGAGGCTGCCCTAAATGATTATCATCTCCACTATCACCATGAAAAAGGTTTTTTGTGTGTGTGTGTAGCAACCAGACTATAGTACCCACGAGTGTTGAAGTACCCCCACCTTTGACAATTTTGCACCTTCATCAGCGAGCAAACAGCTGCTGAAGAGCCAGCAGGAGCACTCTGAATGCAGTTCATCTGTCCTACAAACACTCAAACCTGACACAAACTTCTGGACTGGGTTTGAAGGCATATTTAGGGCTGCTAAATATTAAACTGTCACAAATGAAAATCCTCTTTCCTGTCATTATTATTAATGAAAATCTGTAGCTGATTAAGGCTGTCTGATCACTAACACGGGCATCTCCCAGGCAGAGCTGGGTAGATTACTGACAAAAATTGCAGTTAAAGTATTCCAGTTAAAGTATTCCAGTTAAAGTAATTCATAATATTACACATTTTAGGTAAAATAATCAGACTACTTTCTGACTAGTTTTGGATTACTAACTCTTTATCACATTGAAATAGAATAATCTTGTACCATATCGATATAATAATGCAAAAAGAAAAATAACAAAATATATTCCATTTCACGAGTTTGCGCTTCCTCATGATAACATTTTAGGCATATTCGGCGTGCTGTCCAGAAGGCGAGCCTAGAGGTCAACGAACACAGAGCCCTAGTTATTTGAACTCTAGTGAGGGGAAGGCTTATGGATTTGATTGAACGAGGCGAAATTAGATTGATTAGCAATTCGATTCCAGTTGTGTTATATAAATTATAAGCATGATCATTTTTATTTGAGTTATCATTGAAAGGGGAAAATAAAAATGATCATGCTTATCAGTAGTTCCCTATCAGTCGGTAACTACAAGTCCTGTCGGTGACCAACAAAGTGGGATCTTGCCAGAGAAACCAATCAACTTCGAGAATAACTAAATATGAGTATAAGTTAGCAGTGCATGTATCATTCATATCCAAGTGAATCGGAGGGCGAGCTCTCTCTCTCCAGGAATAACGACTTAGCTCTGTTGCCCCCTTCAGGTGTGGCAGCGTTGCCCAAGCGAGACCCAGAGATGACAGCTATGTTTTCCTGGGCCGCTGAGGAGGTCAAGCTCTAGTGGAATCCTCCGCTGTGTCCCGATCTTTTAAGGCAGGATGAGTGGCTTCTCTTTGGGGCTCGTGCTGGTTCTCAGCACCAGTGCCATTCTTCCTGGAGGTGCATGAGGAGCTTACAAGATCATGAAAGGGACCTTTTATTGCCTGAAACAAATCTTGTAGCTCCACCACCCTCACCACCATTCCTGTGGTGGAGCGGTGGGTCACCATGCAACTGTGTCCAGTGGCGGCTATCAATGTGTGGGGTGACCCATGTCTTCCCTCACGAGCCTGAAAGTACTTATCAGGTCCAACTGGCAGTGCTTGTAGAGAGCGGTGGCTTCTGCCCTACATGTCATGGCTGTCACAAACCTTAAGCCGGGTCCCTGCACATGGAGGAAACACTACATACCTAGACCCCGCCCCCTGCTGTAAAAGGGCCCCCGACCAGGTCCCTGTGTCCGTCTATCACGCTACCCCACCACGATTACGTTGGTGGTCCCATTGCTTCCACTGGCACGGCCTCTGGGAGTCAGGCTAGCACTTCCCAGTCTGTCTCGTGGCTTCTGTGGGACTAATCGCTATGCGATTCATATCCAGTTCACATCAATCAAGTCTGTCCATGTCCCTGCCTTGTGTGCGGAGATTGCGGTCCTGCTGGAGAAGGATGCAATAGAGCTGGCATTTTTGGCATGAAGTTGGATTCAATCAACCAGACTGCAAGCCTCACCCAGGAACGTACTCATTCAGTGCTGAACTGCCTCAAGACTTTATCAGGCAAGACAGCGGCCCCACTGAAATATTTTCAGAGGCTCAGAGCTGCAGGCTGGGTAACTCCTAACACATTTGCAAGGTTCTATAGCTTGCACGTCAAAATGATTTCCTCCGGTGTTGACACCTCAAATGGCTTGTGGCATCCTTATGTATATCCTTTAGGGGTGCGACGATACGTGTATCGTGTATCGAACGATTCATGGTCGTTTTCCAAATCATCAAAGTGATCACTTGTATCTCCTTGTTAG
>JAUCMS010000010.1:242090-254138 GCA_032357445.1 Enteromius radiatus | reverse complement strand
GTTAAATGCAGAGCACAAATTCCTAGTATGGGCAACCATACCTGGCCACATGTCACGTCCTTTCCTTTCCTTTCCTAGATAATTGGACGAGTTTTTGGGGCAGACCTGTTCGTTGAAAAGAGATGGTCTTCATCCCTCCTGGGGTGGTGCCGCTCTTCTCTCTAGAAATATGGCACATAGTCTTAGATCTCATACTTGACTAACTGGTGCCCAGGTCAGGGAGCAGACTGGCTAAACCGACCGTCTGCTAGACGCCTCACGTCACAGCAGTCAGTTAATGCTCAGCACATAGTGACTTGTTCACCTAGATATTACACTATAGAGACTGTGTCTGCTCCCCGAACTTGAAAATACAGAAAACTAAATTAAGAGTATCAATTCTATTGATGTTCAAAAAATAAAAGCTGTTTATAATACAGAAAAACAAATGACTGGATTACTGAATATCAGGTCTCTTTCTTTTAAATAACTTTTTGTAAATGATTTGATCAATGATCATAACCTAGATTTGCTCTGTTTGACAGAAACCTGGCTAAAACCAGATGAATACATTACTTTAAAAGTGTCTACACCCAAAGATTACAGCTGTGAAAATGAGCCACGTCTGAAAGGCAAAGGAGGGGGTGTTGCTACAATTTATAGCAATATTCTCAGTATTTCACATGCTTTAAGTATAACTCGATTGAAGTTATGGTGCTGCTGTAACATTATCTAGAGAAACATGTGATAGTTATAAATCCCCTGTGATTTTTGCACTGGCTACTGTATACAGACCACCAGGGCACCACACAGACTTTATTAAAGAGTTTGCTGATTATCTAACTGAGTTAGTACTGGCTGCAGATAAAGTCTTAATTGTGGGTGATTTTAATATCCATGTTGATAAAGAAAAAGATGCAGCAGCATTCTTAGACATTCTGAACTCTATTGGGGTTAGACAGCACGTATCAGGACCGACTCATTGTTGAAATCATACTCTAGATTTAGTCCTGTCACATGGAATTGATTTTAATAGTGTTGATATACTGCAGCAAAGCAATGATATCTCAGATCATTATCTAGTCTTGTGTAAACTCCATAAAACAGTAAATTGTACTCTTTGTTATAAACATGGTAGAACCATCACTTCACCCACAAAAGACTGCTTTGTAAGTAATCTTCCTGATTTATCTCAATACCTCACCATATCCAATAGCTCAGAACAACTTAATGATGGAACAGAAACTACAGAGTTTCTCTTTTTTAGCACTTTAGATTCAGTTGCTCCTTTATGCCTAAGAAAGTTTATGCAAAAGAGTCTGACCCATGTGACCCATACTCAGAATTTTTGCTCTGGATTTAACCCATTCAAGTTAATACACTTAGTTGGATTTGCCGGGTTGCCTGGAGAGTCTTCTTGAACTTGCCATACGTCTTGAAAAGTGCTTTGACCAGCGCCGGCATGCGCATTTGGCTCAGCCACTTTGAATACCGGGTCATACCATTTATTGTTGAGGTCGACACATCGGAGGCGGGAGTGGGTGCTATACTTTCTCAGCTTTCATCAGTTGATGATATTATTCACCAGTTTTTTTTTTTGTTTGTTTGTTTTTTCATTGCCTTTTACCCGCAGCGTGTAATTATGATGTTGGGAACCGCAAGCTTTTAGCTGTGTGTCTCGCACTAGGCGAGTGGCGTCATTGGCTCAAGGGGGCTAACCACCCTTTCATCGTAGGAACCGATCATCGCAATCTGACGTATCTTAGATCTGCTAATAGATTTAATGCGCAACAGGCCCGGTGGGCTTTATTCTTTGGGCATTTCAATTTCACAATTTCCCACCATCCCGGCCACAAGAATATTAAACCTGATTCTCTGTCTCGCCAGTTCGGTTCGTCCGAGGACAGCTCCTTTTGTGAACCCATTTTACCCAAGCGGTGCGTAGTAGGAGCTGTGATCTGGGGCCATTCCTCAAATTTAGCTGTGCATCCTGGTTTCGTTTCGGATCTTGTCATATCTGCGCTCAGACCAAACCAGGTAATGCTCCGCCCGCTGGGTTACTGCATCCACTCCCCATTCCATCTCGACCGTGGTCAGACATTGCACTGGATTTTATTACTGGGCTACCACCTTCAAGGGTGATTCTGTAATATTGACCGTTGTTGATCGTTTCTCGAAGCGGCTCCCTAAGCTTCCCTCCGCCAAGGAGACTATTTTTGATTCTGTTTTCAAGATTCACGGACTTCCTACTGATATCATTTCGGATTGGAGTCCACAATTTATCTCTCAGGTCTGGAGGGAGTTCTGTTGTCTGGTTCGACCGTCAGTCTGTCGTTGGGAATTTCACCCTCAGACTAATGGTCAGGCCGAACTTTGCTCACAATCCCTCCACCTGGTGAGACCAGCCTGCCTGGCGGAATACGCCTACAATACTGCTCCCTCGTCTGCCACTGGGTTATCCCCATTTCAGTGTTGTCTGGGTACCAACCACCGCTATTTTCTGCACAAGAAAGGGAGTCTTCAGTCCCATCTGTCCAGGGTTTTACGAGGCGTTGCCATCTCACCTGGAGGAGGGTACGCAGGTCTCTGTTAAAGACTCGAGAGCAGATGTGTCGAGCTGTGAATCGCTGTCGAACTAAAGCACCCCACATTTGTGGTCAGAGAGTGTGGTTGTTCACTCGTAACTTGCCTCTCAAGTCCCCATCTCGTAAGCTAGCGCCCAAATTTATTGGTCGTTTCTCCGTTACTAAGATACTCTCTCCAGTAATTTTATGACTAGTTACCAGATTTTTTGCGACGCATTCACCCTGTGTTTTATGTCGCTTGTATTAAACCTGTTATTCCTAGTTATTGCCCGACTAACTGCCTCCCAGTGTTTTCTGCCAGTCTCCTTGACACTGCTTAATATCTTCTAACACCTTATTTTGATGGCTCCACAACATACTGACTATCAGAAACTTAACATATCAACTTATTCTACTAACAGTCCCTAACAGTCTACTCTGAGTTAGTAGACATGTAGTTGTGAATTAGTTGCTGCTTTTGCTTGCATGTTGCAACATTGACATTGGTATTGAATTAACATGAAACTAATTGGAGCAGAATAGCAACATTGCTGGCTTTTGTAGAACTGTTTGTAGCTGATTGATTAACTTTTTTATTGATTTTTTGTGAAAAGCTTAACTGTATAATGCATTCAGCTACACAGTACAGGAAAACAGACAATAATTTTGTTTTGTAATATTTTAATTCATATAAAATAAGCTACAACATTTAATTAGTGATGCACGCTATATTATGCAAATATTAACATAAACTCTGAAATAATATTGAATCATATATGTACATGATATAATTCTGTTACATCTAGGCATACACATAGCATATTACCTTAAATTCATTTTCAAATACATTTTTACATGTGTTTGACATTAAAGTGTTTGGTCTCTTTTTTATCCACCTATACATCAGCGCTTGGAGTAGACAACATCTATATGAAGAAATTCAAAATATTAATTAGAAATAAGACAGATATTTATGCCCATCACGCAGACATCAGCCACACACTAACCTCTGTGGTAATCTGGATGTACATTCTCATAGATGGGATACAAGAGGTTTTCCTGTTCGCTGCGCAGTTTTCTGGCACGGAGCACATCTCGCACACACTGATAGAGGTATGAGTACTGGCACTGGTGCAACACACAAGACAAATACATTTGATTTCATATACATATGTGTGTGTGTGTTCTCTCAGTTTCAAAAGCAGCGGTGTGTTTTACCTCTGTCTGCACCATGTGTGTACGATGAAGTCTCAGATCAAACACAACACTGTAGATGTCCACCGTGTCTCGAGTGTCCAGCTGCTGAAGGACTCTGTCTAGAGCAATAAAGGTTCCGGTACGGCCCACTCCAGCACTGTCAGTGATAGAAAGAGCACAGTGATAAATCCTCCTCCGTCGAGCAGAATGTTATGCTTGGCATACTAGATAAGTTAGGATGGACAGCTTCAGTACTGGAGGACCCCATTCACAGAGACTATGATCAAGGTAATTCTAAAATAGTGATTGGTCTGTCCACCTGCAGTGCACAACAGTGGCTCCAGAAAAGGGCGTCCGGTTGATGTAATCTCTCACAGTCCGCACAAACTGAATGAGCGACTGCGTGATCTCTGGGACGCCATGATCAGGCCACACAGTGTAGTGAAACTGACGCACCACTCTGGAATAGCTCAGCTGCTCCTCCTGCACAGACATGAGTCATTAGTGCCTTCCTATCAGAACTTATCTGTGACGGACAGAGACGGTATACCCACATTACAGATCTTGTATTCTCGGATGGTCCACTCGGGAAGCACAGACTCAGACTGCATCTGGACCACCAGATCCCCATAGTACAGCGGCTCCTGATCAAACGGCCAGTAATGGTCACACTTCACCTAAATCAGAAAGTTCATTTAGTTGATGCCAAAAGATCCTCATGAGCAGACGAATCTTGTAATCATACGGACATACCCTTCCTTTCTCAACACATTGTGTCACCATAACTATGTTGTGCACATTCTGCTCCCAGACCATCTTCCAGAAATCATCTTTAGTGCCAGGTAAAGGACCCTGAGTCGCTATATACTCCCGTCTGAAGTTATTGCCCTTTCAAAGAAACCATGTGATATGTTTAGTTAGCCATAACACTTTATTTTACAGTCCAATACACAATACAAAACCATGCATGGCAAACTATATTCTCGTTATTTATTTTATTTTATTTATGTATTTATTTTTCGTGGTCTATAATGTAAAAATACATGTATGTATGACAGACTTCTGACTTTTGTTGTTAGTGTACTTGCATGGCCAAAGATCTTACAGGAATATAGCTGGCATTAATATAATCTGAGCAGGAGTCGTCATCAACATAGGATAGCTTCACTCGTGTAGAATCATCTGTTTAAGAAACACATCACAATAAATTCAGGAAATATGTATGACAATAATTGTAGTTGTTTTAACAAACACGGATTTGCCTGGACGCACAAGGCAGTATATTGTTGTAGCGATTTTTGCCTCTGTTTTCAGGCAACAATGCTGCATCTTGAGGTTGGTTACGTCCAACATCCTTCAGGTCCTGAAAGCAGAACAAAGAATAAATGTGTTCATTCCAAATATCATATTATGAAATATGGAGGATACTGTATTTTACCTCATATTCCTCAGAGAGGAGGTAGTTGGAGTCTGCTCGAAGTTTAGCTAAATGTGACTCAAAATTTGGAATGCTGATGGGACTGTAGTTAGAAAAGACAACACTATCTTAGCATGGATAGCAGAAAAAAAATCAAGAGTTCATTCAAAGAACATACAGCATACTGAAAATATCATAAAAATATCCTGCTCTGGGATGTTGTACAGTACCTGGAGACACGACGGTTCCTAAAACATAGAAGAAAATAACACTGCAATAAGAATTTATGCTGCTGTTTACCTTAATAATGATAATATAAATGCATTCACTCTTACCCTCTAACAATGACGTGACTTCCCGAGGCCTGTCTTTCTCTTCTCAAATTCATTCTGACCACAGGCTCTTGAGCACTCCTGGGAAAGATAAAAACATGCCATCACTAACTAATGACTGCCTGAGACTTGAGACTTTAGTGTCTGATTAGATATGGTTCTGTTCATCAGCTAAAGTCAATGCTAACTCATCACTTCTTATCAATCATCGCTAACTCTTCACCAGAGGCTCTCAACTCGTCCTGGCCCTCGAGGTCCACTGTCCTGCAGAGTTTAACTCCAACCCTAACCAAACATACCTGAACAAGCTCATTGAGGTCTTTAGGATCACTACAAAGTTACTGGTCAGTTTGTCAGTTGAGAACCTCTGCCTTAAACCATTTTTACAAACCCATCAGCTCTAACTCAGATTGATCATCATAAACTCATCATTGAAACATCATGCCAAAAACAAAACAAACCTGTATCATCATTTCTGTTAACATTAATCAGTCACTATTAATTTTTCCTGGCTAACTTGTCATTACTACACCACCATCATCAGACTGTCACCACCACAAACTAGGAATGTTGCAATATGCTTATATTGGTGTAAATAAATGTGATATTTAAACAATGCAATACCGATACTTTATTAACACTAAGCATACAAAAATACTGTCAGTAATCCAGCATCAGTAACTTTGGTTGACGCTCCAACAAAGTAAGTGGCGGTGAATGTTAAGGAATTTGTATTAATATTGTTTTTATTTTTCTACATTTCTATAGACACCGTGAACATTGGTATTATATTGGTTATCATCACTACCAATACCTATGTACAAATTCATCACCCGTAACCCCTCAAGTAATGTTTAGGAAAGGACATGTATTTGTTTTGTATATTGTATATTGACCTTTGATGACTTTAGTAAAGTGCAAAATGTAAAGCAGGACTCACATTTTGTGGACTTTTTGTCTGCAGATCAGCAGAACAATTAATCCCACCATGGTGGCGATGAGGAAAAGTCCAGCACTGATCCCTTCGATGACCCCACTCAATGGCTCTGAACACATACAAACACAAACAGTTAACCTGAGTGTCTTAAGTCACCCCTTAATATGGCCAAGTTGCATGTGATACCTGCGTCTGTGATGAAGGGCTTGGACAGGTATGTATCTGTATAGAGTGAAGAGTGAAACTCCTCATGATCCTCATCGAAAAGTTTGGTAAATGCTCGTACACTGAGTCTGAGAATCACGAGACAAAGAATCAGCAGTCACCAACAGTCACCAAATATTATGATGACACACCATTTGACCTTCACATGTTTGTTAATAATGGCATGATTGTGGATTTGAGCAACCTAGAAACATGTGTTCAAGAGCTAAATGTGAGTTTAGGGATGGGTTTAACCCTTTAAACTCACATGATTCATCTCCTGAGATACAAGTTTTGCATACACTGGACCAACCTATTAGCAACAAACAGTCAGATTCATCACCTGTATGCTGTCTTGGGTTTCAGCGGCCCATCACAGAAGATGGCCTGGTGTTGAGGCGCATCGCTCGATGGTTTCTGATCACATCGTCCTCCCAAACTCTCCATGCCTGACCCCAGGTGGATCTCAAACTCCTGTTTTGTGCTCTGGCTCTCGTCGCAGTGGCTGGGGAAGTAGCTGGTCTGATATGCTTTGACAGAGCTGTTGGATCTGTAGTCCAGGTATGAGGGAAGAGGATGATGCTGGTATGGCTGCTGGTATTCACTGTCTGAACCCAACCAAAGAGAGCGATCATTGTATTACTTTTGTTATGTAAGGAGACAAAAACATTAAAAGAAGAGGAAAGAATGTCTTCCAACCATCAGATTCAGTTACAATGATGGTGAAGAATTTGACAGCACCGTTGATATCACTGAACCAGCTGCAATTGAACTGGAAGAATACGGTTGACTTGGTAAGCTGAACTGTATTCTCATCAATGCGGGTCAGGGGCAGAGGTGGACCTGAGAAAACACAAACTGTTTATTAAATGCTCCCATCACAAAGTTATCTGATGGTTAATATCAAACAAAAAAGCCCTATCTCACGGTCTATCATCGTGACCACATTCTCCATGACTGCTTCGCTGGTCATGCTGTCTGAGATGACTTTGACAGAGACAATGTACTGCTTATGAGGCTCCAGATCTTTGATCAGATAGAAGGTGTTCTCTTTGACTGTGCGTTGTGAGTACACCATTCTCCAAGAGTCCTTTCTCAAGCACTCGATAGTGTACGAGTCAAAGTCAGCTTCTGGGGGACTCCAGGAACAGGAGATGGCTGTGGAGTTCTGAGGACGGCAGTGCAGACTCTGAACACGCTCCGGCTCTAGAGATAGGAAAAAACACACATTCCACCAGTGCTACACTTACAGATAATGACATATGTTACTGTAGTTGAGTGGTTAAACTATGGCCCCTCAAGAGCCACTTACAGTAACTGCAGAGTATAGCTCCAACCCTAATCTTGCACACCTGAAAGCTACAAGCAGGTGAGTTTTGATCAAGGTTGGAACTAAAGTCTAGGACAGAGTTGAGAACCCCTGTTTTTAGTATTGCCAAATGCTTTTAATTAAAAGTAGCTAAAACTGATAGCTAAATGTCACTAGATGACATCAGAAAAGCAAATTCACTGATCTATATAAAAATTAATATAGATCATTTGGCAGATGAGAACTTAGATAAGGTTTGTCCAAGAAGTTGTATTTGTTTCTAAACTTTTGTAAAAAGTCACAAAAGGGGAGGGGAAGTCAATAAATTAGTGACCATATTGCTTAGTTGGCAACACTGCTTGCCATCCTCATGCAAGCCTTTGTAAAACTACAAAACTATAAGCTTTTCCAAACCGAGTGAGATGGTGAAATGATTCAAACGTTTCCCATAGCGATGACTGATAAACTGATTGTGATACACGAGTGTCTGGTGCTGCACTGACTTGTCCTGATGCTCCTGTAGACCGGAAGGCTGTAGGTAGGGTTGCTGGTTCTAGTGCCGCTGACCGTCCGCAGACTGATGTTGTACTGGCGGCCAGGGTACATCCCTTTCAGAATACGGTTTCTGGATGTGGGACTGTGGTAGGGGTTGAACACTGTCAGATGGTCCCTGGGGGTCCACTGTAGGTCAAAGTCATTATAATCTGTGTTTTCTGGACTGCTCCAGGTGATCTCCAGTGAGGTGTTAGTGATTTCTCCAAAGGAAAACGAGACAGGTGGCCTAGGGTCTACAATACATCAAAGCCATTAGGGAAGAGAGTCTTACATATAAAATCAGATTGATTCTAAAGTTACTGATTCTAAAGTTAAAGACTGACCCATCTTAATATCTTTTAACATCGATTCAACAAATCTAGTTCATGTTGCCATGTATTATTTCTTACCTGTCCTGCCGGTAGTAGTTGCCATGTTGGTGAGATCTCCACTGTGTGTAAGGATCACAGCCTGGTACAGTCGCCCAGCCACCAGCTTTTGAAAGGTGTAGTTCCTGCTGTCCGGGCCCAAGCTTTGCTCTGCTTCTTGAGTCCCATCAGGGTTGTAGATCAGGAGGGTGTAGCTGCTCACTTCACCCGCGGCCTTTTTCCAGCTCAACCACAGACTCTCAGAGCTTTTTCTGTTGTCAGCGTGCAACAACGTCACAGCTGCAGGAACTATAAAAAAACACATTCAACAAAGTTATTGACTATTATGAAAACTATTAGTTAGCCTGACATTGAACTGTATCGTGACTGCAATTAAACAAGGACATTTTGGTGCAAACTTGCAAACTGATGTGTGTTGTTCACCTGTACGGGCCCAGATGGACGTGTCATTGGTTTGATCCCCACTGCGGGTCAGAACCACCACCTTGTACTGAGTCCCAGGTTGGAGGTTTTGGAAAGAACAGTCCTGCATGTTCATCATTCCTGTTTTCTGAATCTGCAAGCTTTCATCTCCAGTATACAGAAAAATATCGAATCCATCAAACTCCCCATCCGGCAGAGCCCAGCGGAACGACAGGCTTGTGGTTGTGTTGCTTACCACGGACAGGTTATTAACAGTTGCTGGACCTAAAACACACACATTTTCAGACACTGTAAGCGTTCAGGTCATGTGTTGTATGATCATGTGTTAAAAAAAAACACATCATCTACACACAGGTTCTGCTCTCAGCAATGACAGCTTTGCTGCTGATTCCTCCACTGACGGTTTGCATCACAATGTGATATTTTTTTCCAGGAGTGAGCTGTCTGAAGTATTGCTGGCTGGCGTCTGAAGCCTGAGAGCTGTTATCCACCAGAGATCCTCGCTCATCCAGCAGCTGGAGCTGATAGGTGTCATACACCCCACGAGCCGCCCGCCATGTTACCAGCAGACTGGACGTGCTGCGCTGGTTCTCCACCTGAAGAGCACTTACGGAGGAGGGCACTGCAGAGAAGATGAGGAATACAGCAACCAATGACTGGGTTATGTCCATCTGTCTTCATTTAGCAAAAGGCTGAATATTTACATTGACAGAATAATTAAAAACACAGTACAGCATCTGTGCTACATTTAGCATCCTTCGTACAGAAGCCTTCGTTCACAAATTTGGTCACAGTGGTAGGTCTCAGGTGTGATACTAAGAGTGACTATGTATGTGTTTTTATTTAACAAACAGCAAAAAAAAGCTCTGTTACAGGCTAATTCAGCGCATATGTGTGTGTGTGTGTGTGTTTACCACATTGAAAATGTTGTATAGGCACCCCTTCATTTACATATTATCTGCAGTATGTTGGATTTATTGATTTTCATCGGACAAATAAAAATGCTCAGAATTGTAGAATGTATTTCCTGTGAGTTTTGTCAACACAAGGACAAATCAATAATTTTTTTTCAACCACTTTGAATATGAGTGTCAAACTTTGGAAAAATGGGTCATGTCTTGTATAGCTCAGATTAAGGAATAATTATTAATAATAATTAGCCCAAATTTGTCCTGAAGGATGCTTGAGGGTTAAGCTTGCTACTGCTGGCTGTGCAGTATACTGATTTTACCATGATATTGTTAGACATGCATGTAATGCACCATCTTGACCAGATCATTACTCTTATTATACAAAAGCAACAATTACAAAGACAGCAGAAACACATTGTATATTGTTTTGTGGTACTTTACCTGTTCGTCCTGTTGCTGTGCTGTTATTGATCAGCGATCCGCTGACTGATGTAACAGTTATCATGTACTGTTGTCCTGGCAGTAGACCCTGGAAACTGATCTCATTCACATGTTTAGGGACTGATCTCTCCTCAGCCTGACTGTTCATCTGGGACAGTGACACAGCATAGCGGTCTACATCGCCCTGTCCCGGTGTCCAGTTCACTCTCAGACTGCTGCTCTGACCGTCATTACTAATATGAATGTTCTTCACTTTACTAGGAGCTGAAATAAATCAGAAACAACACAATCTTTAAGACTCTGGAAAGTAACTACACTCAAAAATATGTTAAACCACTAAATTTGTTTTAGATATCCCCAAGCAACAGTGAGATGTACCTGTTCTGCCTTTGATAAACTGCACACTGAGGTTTGGCCCACTGTAGGTGGACACGACAATTTTGTATAGTCTTCCAGGAGTGAGTGAAGACAGCAGGTATCTGTTGGTGCTGCTGGTTAGTGTGATCGGAGGAAACACCTTCATGTCGTTAAAGAGCAGCTGAACCTCATAGTGATCCACATCTCCTGGAGCAGAAACCCACGTCACCAGCAGATCTTCTGTGCCGCTGTCAGCCAGAGTCAGGTTCTGCACTCCCGCTGGCACTGGAATACAACAGGATAATAGTAAAATGCAGTACAGACAAAGCCATGCAAGCTAAAAATAAACATAATACGCTAAACTAAACTACTGAGCCAAATAACTAGACCAAAATAAAGAATTACAGTAAGGAAAACTTATATGGTACAGAACTGTGCTTAACTACACTACAGTGCTACAGTACAACTAAATGCTACACTACAGAACTAGCCTATAGAATTACAGTTAACTAACCTACAGTTACAGAACTACATAAACTATACCACAGAGCTACAGTACAACTGAATGCTACACTACAGAATTACAGTTATCTAACATTCAGAGATACATAACTACAGAAACTAAACCACAGAGCTAACCACAGTGATAAACCACAATGCTACAGGGCGACTGAATGCTACACTACAGAATTACAGTTAACACACCTACTGTACAGTTACATAGCTACAGAATCTATAACCACAGAGCTACTGAACTGTGGTAAATTACACTAGAGTGCTACAGAATTACAAATAACTAATCTACAGAGGGGTCTATAGTAAACTAAAACTAAAAGCATCCGTAATCTCATCCACAGACCCACAAAACAGGACGAATAGTAAATAAAAATCACAGAGACACAGAACAACAAAACTCTGAAATATAGAGCAACAGAAATACATAAAACGTCTCGGGGTTATGTATATAACCCTAGTTTCTTGAAGGAACGAGACACTGCGTCCGAAAACGCTATGGGAACGCCTCCAGCGTGACCGTGCTCTGAAACTGCTATGC
>JAUCMS010000010.1:205853-219293 GCA_032357445.1 Enteromius radiatus | reverse complement strand
ATAATAGACAGAGTTGATTGTACAGCGTGAATCTGACAGCTACAGAGCTAACATCAAACTAACATGTCTAAATAAAAGTAAAAAACTCTCAGATTCACGCTGTACAATCAATCTTGCTGATTGGCTGGCCGTAGTCGCACTGAGCACCTTTAAATATTGATGATAATAATGTTTATTGATCAGCAAAGCAGCATATTAGAATGGTTTCTGAAGGATCATGCGACACTGTGCTTTGATCACAGGAATACATTTAAGTAGAAAGCAGTTATTATAAATAATCAAAGCAGCTGAATACATTTTCTTCTGAATTTTAATATGAATCAAAATATCCAATGATCAGCATTTATCAATAAGACAATGTTACAAAAGATTTCTATTTCAGATAAATGCTGTTCTTCTGGGGCCTCATTTATGAAACACTGCACAGAAACCATCCTAAATGTGATCTTACTATCATTTCTTAGATATGAGTATGTTTGATTCATAGAATGAACAGGCAGAAAACACTCTTTCATATGTGAAATCTATGAATCACAAATGATCTTGAAAATAAATGGTTTCAGCTCTCTGTCTTGTAAACTCCTAAATATTTCCATTAACATATAAAATATAATTAAGAGCAGCGAGCTGCAAGAACAGCTTAGATTTTCAAAACCCTTTTTTTTTAAAGTTCTTGCAGAAAACAAATTTTTCCTTACGCACCACAATACCTTCCATTTCATCTTGCATTTTTAATAGTTTCAGTAAACTTTAGAGGCAAATCCGTAACATTTAAATTCAACCTTTCACGGGCCAGGCCCAAAGAGTTGCTTTGTCTGATGCCGGGTGAAAAATCTCTGTGTGTGCTTGTGAGACAAGGTCTCTGGCAGAGGCCAGGGCCAATTGTGCACGTCCTGATTTTGCTGAGTTTTACGTGTTCCTGGGTCAACAAATTTTGCTGACCCTGGAACAACATTTTAATCAAAAAATTTAGTTTTGACCATATCCCTACACCTTAATCTAACTTTATCAAAAAGTAGTGCCTAAAATGAGATTTAATGATAGATGACCAAGATGGCGGCGCTTACACGTCACAGCATACACCCGACATGAGCTTAGACCGCAAAGAGGGCTAAAAGGGCTAAAAGCTGAGGATGAGGATGATCAATGGATGAGATTTGACTCCGCATCAACAACAGTACGAGACTTCAGAACTGCAATGTTATGATATTCACAGAAACATGGCTAAACAACAGTATACCAGATCATGCTATCAATATAGCTGGACACCACACTTTCCTGGGCAGACAGAACGGCAGATGACTCCGGTAAGGCCAGAGGCGGAGGATTGTGCATTAATGTTAACAATGCTTGGTGCACAGACTCTGTTCTCGTCAACACACACTACTCAGTTAACTTAGAATTTCTCATGGTTAAGAGTAGACAGTTCTATCTGCCGCGGGAGTTTACATCCACCATTGTCACTGCCGCTTACATTCCTCCCGATGATGCCAAGCTTGCTATGAAGGAACTTCATGCGGCCATCAGTAAACAAAAGTAGACTGCTCACCCTAAGGCTGCATTTATTGTTGCAGGGGATTTTAATCACTCTAACTTAAAAACAGTGCTCCCAAAATTTCATCAAAACATTTCCTGTCACACAAGAGGAAACTTTGGACCATGTATATACAAACATGGCTGAAGCCTACACTGTAGAAAAAAATCCGTAAAATTTACAGAAAAAACTGGCAGCTGTGGTTACCAGAATAAAACCGTGAAAAATACGGTATCAGTATTTATTTTTGGTTCACGGTTTTATGTTAAATTTACAGTTAAATACTGTAATTTCTAATAATAAACCATAATAACTGATATGATGTTAATATATCAACCTATTAAAGTAGTGAGATCTATTTTGTACCTTTGAAATACACTGATGAGCACCAAATGCAGGCGATGATGAGAAAGTCACATGATGAACCAAAGCCCATCACAAATAGCTTTTAAATATGAACATATATAGAAGGAGCTCAGAGTCATTCAAACAAACACTAAACACCATCATGGTAAGAATTATTAAGCTAAAATTTACAATAAACATTCATTTAACAACATTACGTGTGACACACAACCCTAATAAACACAACTAATACAAAAAAACATAGTTATTTCAAAGAAAAAACATCAAATTCAAACAAAATTTAAAATGCAATGCAGGGAATTCTGGGAATGTCAGTTTACGGTGTTTCCCTGTAAATTTAACGGGTTTTTACTGTAGCATTTTCACAGTATTTTACTGTTAAAATCACGGTCATTTTTTACAGTGTATGCTGTAACTCCCCTCCCACAACTGGGACAATCAGATCACCTTTCTTTGTTCCTCATCCCCAAGTACTCCCCCCTCATCAACCGTGTGAAGCCATCAGTGAGGACTATCAAAGTGTGTCCAGTGTCTAACATCACACTCCAGGACAGGTTTCAACACACAGACTGGAGTATGTTTGCTTCCCAGGCCAGCTGTGGCTCTCCACCTCCATTGTGCCAGTGCCGAAACACTCTAGCCCAATGTGCCCGAACGACTACCATGCCCATCATCATAAAGTGCTTAGAGCGGTTAGTCCTGTCCCATCTGAAGGACTCTCTCCCATCTACCCTGGACCCACACCAGTTTGCCTACCAAGGCAATAGAAGACAGAGGATGCAGTCTCCATAACGCTCACACACCTGGATAATAAGAACACTTATGCAGCCGCCCAGCGCATTACAGGGACTCCGCTTCCAACCATTGAGGACATCCAGAAGAAACACTGTTTGCCCCGAGCACGCAGTATTCTTAAGGACTCCTCTCACCCTGCCCACAGACTGTTTTCTCTCCTGCATATAATCATGTACTACACTGTACATACCCACTTGTAAATGTACATATCCATTGCACACATTTCTGATTTCTGATCCCATTTCATTTCTAGTACATTTCTGATTATACATTTCTATTTTTATACATATGTCAAACCCTGATATAGTAAATGCATATTCATGCAGATTACTATAGCAACCTGTACATTATGTGCATCTACTTGTAATTCCTGATTATAGTTAATACAAACTGTATATTATGTTCATATCACTGTACATCCATCTGTAAATATTATCCAGTTTCTGCTTGTACATATCTGCTATAAGTGCACTTATAACTTGTATCCTGCACTTGCTGCTAATTGCACTCCTGGTTAGACCTAAACTGCATTTCGTTGCCTTGTACTTGTATATGTGTAATGACAATAAAGTTGAATCTAATTTAACGACTGACACTGATGTACAAGCACCAAACTCTGATTGCCTAAACTTCACAAAATCTATTAACTGGTTCTTCAAATCTAATTGGTTAATCACAATGCAGACACTGCCCAGGACATCAGCCCAAGAATACGTAAACACAGTTTGAATAGGACTTTTTCTCGTTCTCTGACCTGATACACTCCGATAGAAACGCTCGATACAGGTCTGAGTTTAGTCTGAAAACCAGGTAAATAATTTCCTGCATGGGCACTAAGCAGCTTTTTGTCTTTTCTTCAAACACAGGCAGATTCATATCTATCTTCGCCTGCGACTATGACAGAGAGGAGATTGTCCAAACTTCACTCAAAAGCCCTTAGGGAACTGAGAGCAATGTGGGCAGCACTCGGGCTCAGCGAGCACAACCTGTGTGTGTCTATCTCCCAAACACGCTATGCATAGAGGGTGAGAGTCTTTGGACTAGATCATAGACCCGCATCCAGACAGATGAGAGGGATCCATCTCTTTTGCTGTGCTGCTGGATGGGCTCGCAGTCTCATTAACAGAGAGAACCACAGCGTGCCTCTCAAAAAGCGTTGGGACTTAACATGAAGGAATAATTGAGCGAAAAGAGCTTGTTAACATTAACATACAGTAACCCCCTCAGGAACTGCTTTGTTCTCTGTTTCTATTAGCAAACTGTCAGTGATCAACTTGTCAATGAAAAGTGAAAAATGCATAGGAACCTGCAACAGGAGAATCCCTCCTCTGAAGATTGAAATGATCTCTCAGAAAAAAAGGAAACAGTCTCTCTGTCTACTGTAAGTGCTTAGCTGACATTACAAGGAGAAACAAGGAAGTTCTGCAAGAAGTGTATTTGGGAGGTTTGAAAACAGCCACATCATTCACACTTAGTGCCCCCCATCTTCTACAAAAACTTCAGAACCGACCCTTCAGTGATTCTAAATTTCCCAACAGCTAGGATTTTCTCCAACTACATCAGACTTGTCTCCTGCATGTTTCAGGTGTCCAGATCTTCTTCTCCAGCTCAGGACCTTCTCTGTGCTCAGGCGCTCTTCGTTCAGACTGAGAAACAGATCTGCAACGTGGACCAGGTCAACAAGTGGAAGATGTCACCACCCAGACGTGTAACAAAAATATATCACCATTTCCAATCCTTTATCCAGAGAACCTACTGTCAAAATGAGATTAATTTATTTGCATTAGATTCTATCTAACTGTTAATAATATAATCTCATAGTAACATACAACTCACTTGTATTTATCAATCTTTTGCACTTTATCCATTAATAGTATCAATTTAATAGTTGATTGTTACTCGTCTATTAATGTTAATTCCTTTTAACACTTGTCTTTCTTGTTGATAATACAGTTAAGGGCTCAAAAGCCTTCTGATTGGTCAAACACCAACTTGCTACAATTTATGTAATTCTTCAGTGACTGTTCTTTACTGTCAAGGTGAAATTCCTTTCTGGTGCTCTGTAAAATAGCTCCAAAACTCATATATTTTCAAAATGATTATGTTCAAGTAACATCAGACCCAAAATCACCCAAATGATAAACACACAACACTGTATTTCTGTACAAAATAATTTAATAGAAACATTGTTCAATTATAAATTGAAAGCAAAAACAGGTATAAGATTATCATTCCTGCAGAATATGTTAATCTACATGCGTGTGTGTGTGTGCATACACACACACACACACACACAAAACATACACACATGGATTTTTTTTTAATTGGTGAAGAAACAATATTACATGAACAGCTTAATGATGTCTTTTGGTGCAGTCCACGACTACAGACATGGTAAGTGTCGGCGAGGTTTGGCAGTCTGTTTCCATCAATACACTGACACTGGTGAGCCAAACAATACTTCCGATAACAGCCATTCAATCCATGGTTGAGCGGGAGCAGGAAACAAACAAACAAAAAAAAAAACAACAAAAAAAAGAAAAAAACAAACAAAAAAACATGGTTCTGAACCCTTAAACTCTGGAGCTGAGTTAATGTTGTTCTTCACGAGACATGGTTGAGACACCATGAGAAACAAAACAAAAACCGAAGTGTTTTTAGAGAAAGGAAGTAAGCCACCTTAAAAATGCTCAGTCCGTCAACAACTATGACGCGACGTTCAAGAAAAATCAAAATCAAATTAAAAGTGTTAGTGTACAAGCGGAACACGCAAATCAAAAACAACGAGGAAGCAACAGGCATCATCAACAAATTCATACTTACGTACATGATGATAAAAGAGGCCCACATACTGGATTATGGGGAGCTCATAGTGTCTTCACTGGATTTCTGCTCGTAATACTGACATGTGGTCTAAGCTAAGATGTGTGTCTGTGGAGCTCGGGACTCTTGTTCTGGGAATGTGCTGCTCGTGTCACTCGCTCTGGCTCGGCTCTAACCCTAGCGGTTCATTTAGACTCACTCCCACCTCTTGGCACTTGTCAATTATTTTTTTCAGTGTGTCAGTTTTACCTCCTTCAGCCGCCTCGAACAGCAAACACTAGAGAGAGAGAGAGAAAAGGAGCGGTCAGAGCAGCGTGAGCAGAGACTGACTGCAGTGAATGTGTGAGGAGGTGAAGAGGAGGATTACATCTTTCCAGAGAGCAGCAGACAGAGGCAGATTCTGGAGCGCCTGTTGATAGAGCCGCCGCACCTACAAACATGCGCATAGAAGCACAAACACACCAAAGTGGGAACACACAGTCAGTTCAATCGAACACACACGCACTCAACAGAGTCTTCATCAGAGGTATGCCAACTAAACTCTTACATATTCGTGCACTGAGCATACCCTGCAGAAAAAACAATAAATTTGACAGAATGAAAGCAGAAAAACTTGACAGACATGGGCCACTGTGAAAGTCATGACCTGATCTCTGACCTCTCACTCACCTCTGCTCTTTGCCTTTGCTCCTTCTCAACAGCAATAGCTCTGGCAAGAAATATATCGACAGAGGACGTCAAACACTTCACCTCATTTCTGCTTCCAAATCAATGGACATTACATTCACCATTGCACTACAAAACTGAAGACGCTTGGCAAAACAAGGGCATGCAGATGTATGTGAACCCTGGAGGAAGTGCACGCTCCTCTGAGCATCTGGACACTAGAATCTTTGGCACATTCTGGATAACTGTTGGGGTCAGTCTGGTCGACACTGTTGCATGATTGTTCATTTTCATGTTACATATTCCATACGTACTGGGAAATCCCTGAGAAGATGCAGCATTAATCCTACAAAAGCAAAGACTATTCTTGCACGCTTGAGGATCAGGAGGAGTTTTGAGCTGTTTAGAAACAATTCCCAAAGTTGGCCAGTATAACGTTGCCATTGTGTCATTGAATGTGTCATCTAGGCTGAGTTTACACTACGAGCACAGATCCCATCTTTTGACCATACCTAATTTTTTTGGATTCCGATATCAGTGTTTACATCAATTACCACCCTGAATGACTCTCTGCAGCGATCGCTTTAGTATGCACACAGTAGACCCTCTGGTTTTAAAGGTCCATGTAAACACAGCCCCAGGCCCCAAACAACTAAAGGGAGCCACAATGTTCAAAGGAATAGCTCTCACAAAATTAGGAATTCACTTAACCCTAACGCTGTCATGTTAATGCTAAAGCCACTGGAGCCACAATTACACAGGAACAGAAGAATTCATGTGACCCCATGGGGTTTTCCCGTACATATAGAACATATAATCTCAATTTGTTAGAAAGCAGCCAATTTTTTAATTAGTATTATACAGAATGTCTTATCTTCGTCAAAACAAGTCACAATATAAACTGTCATCTCATTTGGAAAAACAGAAATAGATTAGTTTGATGTGTTTGGAGATCATGAACTTACATTTTCCAGATGGCCAGACAGGCTGGGATGCTACCGCACAACATTCTGCTTTGCAATTTAAAATGTTCAACATTGCCATCCTGCCATTCTTGCTGCAGCAACCTACACAACGACAAATGAGACTAAACTCGAGGACATTAAAGTGCCTTTAGAAGCTCTGACTGTCTCCAGTGCCACCTACTGAAGAAGTTAAAGAATTACATATTTCCCCATTATAGAGAACTTTTGCAGCTTCAGTGGGCCAGGAAAATAAAAAAAAGAATTAGACACATGAGAAATATTTACATCGTACAGAGCAACTAAAACTAACTGTGGTAAAAATCACACAGACAGATTCTGATATATAATGGGAACACAACTGGGGCTCTTCACTTGTGCAAGCTTAAGGTGAGAAAGCATCAGAATAAATCCAAGCAAGTCTTATGTTTACCTTATGGCCAGTTCAGAATTTGTTGGCATGATATGCTGAAGTCTTTCCAGGATAAGGGAATGTTGGGATTGAGGAAAACAACCCAAATAGAAGGATATGACCTGCAACACACAGCACAAAATACAAACACACTGCACCAACACAGCATGTAAAGTTTTCTGCTCATTGCTTACGGACTGAGAACAGGGTGCTCTTACCTTGTTGTGGAAGCTGAAGCTACTCCAGTATTGTGAGGAGCTGAAGGACAGTGTGAGTCTGCTCGGTACAGTCTCCAGACAGCGGTGCACCAGACTCGTAAACATCTTCAGCTCACGAACACTCGGCTGTGGCGACAACATCTTACTGCTGGCGAAGGACAGATAGCTGGGGAGGAGAGACCAACCGTTAAAGAGAAAACACCATGGATATCTGCACCAAGTGAGAATACCATACATGATAAACACAGTCAGTGGTTTAATACGGTGTTAATAAACACATAATGACTGAAGTTATTATTATTGTAAGCAAACTATACACTTACTCCAGCCAGAGAGTGTGAATTAACTCCAGCTTTGTAATAGTTCCCAAAGCTTTCTCAAACGCATCAATGGACTCTCTTACACTGCCATAGGTAGACTGCCAGAAACTGTGATAAAATCAAGAATGAGGGTTAGAGCAGGACAGGTGTAAAGAGCAGACGGATAAACACACAGACAGACTGAGAGATATGAACAGACAGATGGACAGAGAGAGAGAGAGAGAGAGAGAGATAGAGAGACGGACAGACTGAGAGATACAGACAGTTGAACAGACAGACATAAAGAGAGACAGGTTAGACAGATGGATGGACAGAGACACAAACAGACGGACAGACAGACATGGACAGAGAGACATACACACAAATGGACAGAAAGAGACACTGACTGACAGACAGACAGAGAGAGAGAGAGAGAGAGACGGACAGTTGAACAGACAGACAAAGACATAAACATGGACAGACAGATGGATGGACAGATAGACACACAAACAGATGCACAGAGAAACCAACGGACAAACAGAGACACAGATGCATAGACAGATAGAGGCGGACGTACAGACGGAAAGAAAGTGACATGGACATACAGACACACAAATGGACAGAAAGAGACAGACAGATGGACAGAGAGAGAGAGACGGACAGACTGAGGGATACAGACAGTTGAACAGATGGACGGACAGATAGAGGCGGACAGAGAGATGGATGGACAGACAGAGACACAAACGGACAGACAGACAGACGCACCAGTGTAGGAGATGCAGGTACGGCAGTTGAGCTCTGATCTCTTCCTGAAGATGATCTTTGAGGGCTGGAACTCTCAGCAAGTCTTGAGTTGGGACACCAAGAATATGTCTGAAATCATAAACATCACACAGGTATGAGTGCAATATGCTCAGAGCACTTGTCATAACAGTAACAGAATGATCTGTCAGAAAAAAACAAAGAAAGAATTGGATTTTCCACAGTTTTTTACAATATTGTTGCAAGTTCTGGATAGTAATCATGCATTATATCCACTGGTGACCCCGCAGAGAAAACTGAGGGGGAAACGAGGCAATCTCAGAGGACTGATTGTGAAACTGAAATGGATTCCAGGATACAGGTCGTGATCTAAGTAGGTTTTAACTAAGCCCAGCTTGGAATATCATTGACACTGCTAGATTGCGAGATGGCAGCGCGACGATCGGTTGCAGCGGCTCAAGGCTTTCCTTTTTGGTGCTCTTTTTTGCTGTTTTTGTGCATCTTTGTTGTTTGTTTATACAATACCGGCTATGCGAATGCTCACTACACGCATCAGGACCTCATAGATATCGGAAATCAACACCAGACACCGACATCTAAGGTTTCTCATCACGAACACAATATTGCTGACGTGATGGCGAGATCAGCGGGTCCTCTGTGGATTGTTGTCGCCTATAGGAGGAGGCGCAGATGGAGGAGGGAGAGGAAGCAAAGATGAGGCTGCAGGTCTGGTGTTATGCTAAGGCTAAGGAAACAACTGCACAAGCCACCTCTGCAGAGTCTGTATCTCGCCAACACCTGATCCCTGGTAAACAAAACTGACCACTTAGAACTTCAACTTGCTGGAAATTGTTATGTTCGAAACTGCTGCTTACTGATCATAACAGAAACCTGGCTACACCCGGATATACCCGACGCTAGCATGCAGCTAGCAGGCCGCACTCTGCTACGCTCGGACAGAACAAAGGACTCTGGTAAGAGCAGAGGAAGGGGGCTCTGTGTTTATGTACATAACAACCGGTGTAACAACGGGACAATTATCGACAAACACTGTTCCCTGGACCTTGAGTACATGTCTGTAAGAGATGCCGGCCTTTTATTCTACAGAGAGAACTAACTGTAGTTATCATCACGGTTGTGTACATCCCGCCTGACGCTAACGTAAACATTGCTCTCTCTCTCCTGTTGAACACCGTAAACGAACAGCAGTACAGGAGTACAGGAGTACAGCAGTAATACACAAGAGGTGTGGCAGGGCATTCGTGACATCACTAATTACAGAGACTGTGATGCAAAAACAGGAGACCTGAGTGCACCGCTGGCAGAGGAGCTGAATAGCTTCTTTGCCCGCATTGAAATGGAACAACAGCAGCCCTCATCTACTCCAACCCCACTCCACTCACCGTAACGGAAAGATGTCAGACGGGTGCTCCTAGCAGTGATCCCCAGGAAAGCAGCTGGCCCAGACAGAGTACCAGGCAAGGTGCTAAGAGCATGTGCCCCCCCAGCTGGCCCTCATCTTCACTGAAATCTTCAACCTCTCCTTAGCCTCGGTAGTTGTCCCATCCTGTCTAAAATCTGTCACAATCATCCCATCGCCAGCCTGAACAATTATCGTCCTGTGGCCCTCACCCTGGTAATCATGAAGTGCTTTGAGAGACTGGTTCTCCATCACATCAATACCTACCCCCCGACTTCGACCCCCATCAATTTGTATATCGCACAAAAAGGTCCACAGAGGATGCAATCGCCTTAGCCCTCCACGCTGTGCTGGGCCACCTGGAGCAGCAGAGCTATGCTCGGGTGCTCTTTGTGGATTACAGCTCAGCCTTCAATACAATCATTCCCAACATACTCATCAACAAACTCGACACTCTTGGCCTCCCCCCTCTCACATGTGCCTGGATAAAATACTTTCTCACTAATCGGCCCCAGATTGTGAGACTTGGCCCCCACCTGTCATCCACCCACACACTGAGCATCGGCTCTCCACAGGGCTGTGTGCTGAGCCCATTCCTGTCTCTACACCCATGACTCCAGTGCGACCCACGACAGTAACCTCATTGTGAAGTTTGCTGATGACACCACCGTGGTTGGACTCATTTCATGAGGTGATGAAACCGCATACAGGGAGGAGGTCCTGAAGCTGGCAACCTGGTGCTCAGAGAATAACCTAGCTCTGAACACCAAGAAAACCAAAGAAATCATTGTCGACTTCAGGAGGCACAGAGCTACTTAGCCCCACTCTACATCAATGGCGAGTGCGTGGAGAGGGTTCATACTTTCCGGTTTCTTGGTGTCCTCATCTCTAACAATATCTCATGGACGGAGAAAACCACAGCTATCATCAAGAAGGCCCAGCAAAGACTTCACTTCCTGAGAGTCTTCAGAAAGCACCACCTGGACCCCAGTCTGCTGCTGACGTTCTACTGTGCGTCCATTGAGAGTCTGCTGACGTACTGCATCACAGTGTGGTATGGTAGCTGCACCATGCCAGACAGAGAGAGGCTTCAGAGGGTAGTCAAAGCAGCACAAAAGATCATCAGCTGCCCTCTCCCCTCCCTACTGGACATTTACACCTCCCGCTACCTCAGCAGAGCTGAGGACATCACTAAGGGCAGCTCCCATCCTGCTTCTGATCTGTTCAACCTGTTGCCCTTCGGAAGACGCTACAGGTGCACCAGAACGAGAACAAATAGATTCAAGAACAGCTTTTTCTCAAAAGCCATTACCACCCTTAATTTGAACATGCACTGACCCCACACATGCACACAAACTGAACTTGAATCAACACTGAACTTTATACAATATACATTTCAATGTGCAATATCATTTTTCTTCCAAATGTGCAATACCCCGACAGCCAAATGTGAAATTCCACCATTCCATATTGATCAACATGCAATAACTTTTTACAATTGCTGTGCAATTCCACTGTAAATATTTATCATTCTACCTCAGAACTGTTTTTTACCCCCATCTCATCCTACCCTCCTCATCCCCTATCTGCACTATTTATTGTTATCTTACTGTAACCTATTTATTATTTTTGTATTGTAAATATACTTCTTACATGTTTGCACTGAATAGGAAGATGCTCTTAATCTCGTCGTACATGTATATAATGTACATTGTACAGTGTGTGTACAGTGACAATAAAGACATTCTAATTCTAAATGCTTCTATGACTTGCACTGCTTTAAATAAACGTGCATTAGTAATATTTTGTTCAATGCGCCCTCTTGTGCCCTCAGGAGAGAAGACAAATCTTTTTTCTCCAAACTGAAATAATGTCTTTAAATTTGAATATTGATAGTTTAAAGCACAAAACTCAGTTTTCAGCCATTTTGACCGCCCCAGTGGGAACCGTCTGTTGGTGTAGATGGAGTCAGTGAGATGTTACCGTAACACATCCAGAGACTTCGGCTGATCTGCTGCAGACTCACAGAAGGAGCGCATGAACTTGTCAAAGAGCTCTTCCACATCAGCATGTTTGGCCTGCGTGACAGAAACAAGCTCGTGAGTGCCGTGTCGTCTGCACCAGGTCCCGAGACCAAACTCTTCTCTCACCTCAGCGAGCAGACTCTTGCTGAGCTGGAGGAAGATGCGGGCACTGCCGGCGCTGTCAGAGTGAGCACGCCTCCACAGCTCCTCGGCTCGACCTATGTTTCCTGAGGAGGTGTGCAGCTCGACAGTGAGCTCCAGTAGAGGGCAGTAGAGAGGACACATCTCCAGTAGACGCTCACACAAGGCAGACGCTTCCTGACACCTGTAACAGAGCCAGCGGTGCACATCAGTGAAGCATAGTGCGCAGACCACCTTACCACGGCACGGCGGTGCTCTGGTACCTGTCCAGAGTCCTGTACAGCTCCATCAGGTTTGAATGAAGAGGGAAACAGGCTTGAATCTGCTCGCTGCAAGACAAGTGTTCATCCGTGCAGCGACACACAGCATCTATAGGAACACAGATCGGGTTTGAGGTCTTCAACTCAGCGCTTTAACACTGACAAAGGGTTCACACAAAATAGGGGGAGTTCACTTTTAGCTATTATGCGTCCCGCAGTCAGAACCAGCTTCCAGAAGAGATAAAATGTACTACTAGTAGCCACATTTAAATCCAGACTTGAAACTCATCTGTTTAGCTGTGCATCGTTGTTTTTTTAAATGGCTGCTGCTGTTTGGAAATGCAGACGTTTAAGACAATAATACAGAAATGCTTTGACAACAGACTTTACTCAGGTATTTCAGAATGACCAAACGATTCAGATGCTGTTAAACAAGATCAGTTTGCTGCTAGTCAAGTTATCCCGATCTTATAGCACAAAGTCACATGACTTTTTTGTTGCAATTGGAGGAATTTATTCACAAAATGCATTTCCATCTCCTATTATTAACATTAACCCTTTTCACACAAGTCTAAAACCACTTCAAGCAAGCCTAAAAACATTTTTGCAAAATCAAGGGATTTTTATTTGAAATTTGGCACATTAAAAGTTTAGTTCACCCATAAATGAAAATTCTGTCACTAATTGACCTTTCGCAAAACCCCGCCCCAAAACGGCCATTGTCCAATCACACATCCTAGCGACGGTTACTAAGTAAG